>JAQIWU010000971.1:0-19848 GCA_034696445.1 Isotomiella minor | reverse complement strand
GAGGTGGAAACCCATCTATGTCGTGAAATTAATCATATGCACCCAATTCCACAATTTGCTCTTCCTTCTACCTCCGGTGGGGGTGGCTAGGTTATAGGTATATAATAACTATGCAATATTACATAACTGTTCAACAGGAGTGAAGGTGCGGTCTTTGTTATGTATTCCATGAGTATAAAACCTAAGCAATAATGACTAACAAGCGTTGAAGATCGATCACGGATTTTACACACGCAAAAATACGTAACGTAATTACTTCCCCCCTATAGTACCATATACCATTCCTATTTTCGGAACAAAATGGTGATAATTCATTTCTTCAAAGTATATTATTATACTACTGTAAGCAAATGAATACAATAATGCTCTAAAAATCGAAAATGACAATTCATGCCAGTCCAATGCTACACTCAACTTAGGTTCTAGAATGTTGTACAACGCTACCGTTAAAATAAATAAATCATGAATCTACTCTACTGACTGTAAATTTGTATTTGCATATTTATGGTTTAACAAAGGATTTTGTTTATGATGTGTATTTTGCTGTATTTCATTTCCTCCCTTCTTATTTGTGGGTATTTGGTTAATAATACCCAGGGTATGAGTAAGGATAAGAGTAGCAGCCCATGTAATTAGGGTAGGGGACCTGAGAATTGGGGTAGGGGACCTGAGTGGGGCAATATGGGATTTGTGGCATCATCGAAGCCATTGTAGGGTCATACCCGTATCCTGGCATGAGTGGTGGTGGCGGTGGTGGTGGTGGGACTGGGCCTTGGTTTGCCGTGGGACTGTTTGACGTTGATGAACCATCGGGAATCTCCAGAGTGATTGGGGCATTGTCAGTGTCTGAGGTGGTAATATTTCCATCCGGGTGGTGAGTCAGTGTGATTGTCGTCTTATGTTGAATACGCCCTCTGCATTCAAACAGGAGGAAGATAATGAATGGTTCATGCATGAGACTTTAAGCCTTACGGTAATTGGAAACGTATCCCTCCATTTTGCGACAGGGACATCAGGGGTTGTCCATTCGCCCCTTGCGGCTGTGAGGCGTTGACAGGTTGGAAGTATGGACTACTAGTCGATTCTGTTCCCTGTTCCAAATTAAGTTGAATTTAGACGCTGGTCACAGCAATTAATGCTTTACAAACCTCGTACTCTGATGAACTGGACTCAGACTGAGATGAAGTTGAGGTTTCATCCTCTGACCCCTCACCGCTCTCCTCATCACGTTTCATTCTCTCACTTCTGTTCAATTTGGTTTACAAAAATAATCTTGCAATAATAATGCAATTATGAGTCTGGTCATTTGTCTGTTTTTCATTGCATTGTTGAGAAGGGTTAGGTTTTGACCTGCTGAACTCTGTAGCCTAACAACCTAAACGATAAATCGAATTTTTTGGGTCCCATGCTGTCATCATTTTTGAAATTTCTCAGACCATTGGTCCCTCTATCTACCTCTCTTCTATAATCTAAGAGTCCAACTCATGAAAAATAGATGCATGTTTGGTTACGAAAAGTACAACAAGCATAATGTAAAAGTAAAACACAAATATTGTACTTGAAGGTAGGTCGATTGGTTAATCAATCGATGATATGGCACCTAACGATAAAGGGTTGTAAAATAGCAGAATTGTTAGCATCTAAAGCATCTAGCGTGTAAACTTGGGTCACACTTTTCTTTCTCGTACTTTGCAAATGTCTCAGGTAATAAGTTACACACACTTTTAGGCTTTCTCGTTTCTTTTCTTATGTGTAGTTCCTCAAGTTGAAGCTTCGCATCAATTATTCACAATTCTCGTTTTGACACGCAATGGGTGTATGGCTTGGAAAAGATAAAGTAAACCGGAGAAAGTGGAACGTTGTTTATTAGTCTTTCTTTTCTCCAACAACGATGATGAAGGGCACGTTCCCAGAACTTTCCTTCAACAGAGAAGTGCAAAATAATAGGATATCGTAATGGAGAAAGGGACAAAGAAGGGGACCTCATATTCCTATTCATACCTCCCTACAACCGATCCAGACGTTGGAGATTATTCATCTGAACATCAGAAACCTTCACGAAGTCGGGACCCTAGCCCTAGCAAAAGTGCAAGGAAAAAGCCATTTGGTGGTAGTACTTATTGGTCCTACCTTTCACTAAGGAACTGCCTCATCTTCATTGCTGCTTTTGCAAACTTGTTGATCAGCATTTGGGTTGTGATAGAGCATGGGAATTTGCCAGAGTAAGTAAGACTTGTGATATTAGCAATAGGTTCAAATGTCTATATGTCACAGGCTTTTCCCTGGTGAGCATGACCTACTTGGTCGTAAATCCGACGAAGGGAAGAAATGTCACCTCCCCGAGCTAAATGCTTTTTCACCAGAAATGAAAGCTGTGATATTTGAACCCACGAAAATTGATTGCAAAAAGGCAGCCAACGTTGATTTTGCAGGTCGAACATTTTTTAAAGTGGAAAATGACGGGAAACAAAGGTTGATCAGAACAGCACACCCAGGCATACCCTGCTGCTATCGACCTTTCAGTAGGGTCAATGATGCGGAAGTTTGGTGCGTGCCACCATTTTGTCATACGCATTTATTGGTTGGGCGAATTACGATTTTGCTTTATGAATTGGTAGGATTGAACCAACGAGGGCCAGAGGTTATGTTTGTCATAACATTACCGAGTCCATTATAATCATTCCCGATCAATTCGAGTTTGTTGAATTGATATGCAGTGACACCGTCATTGACTACAAGGATGCATTTGCCTTTGTCCGACGCAAGAATGAGGTGGAAGAAAGGGTTGCAAAGCATAAAGAACAAGAACGTGAGCTGGATCCGCATGGACCCAAGCCGGAACGTTTGAGTGTCATAATTTTGGGAATTGATTCAACATCCCAGCAGAACTTCATTCGAGAGTAATATCGCTTCCGAGATATTAAGTAAGGCAGTTAGTTAATAACGAATACTTTGGGCATCCACAGAATGCCGAGGTCGGTGGAGTTCCTCAAGAATACTCTTGGGGCAACAAGACTCGATGGCTATGTCAAAGTTGCGGATAATACATTGCCAAACTTGGTTCCTTTGCTGACTGGAATGGACCTCGATGACTTCAAAAAGCATTGCGTCATGAAATATCCTCCAATGGAAAGTGCGGTTCATTTGGACGATTGTCCCTTCATTTGGAAATGGTTTGAGGATAATGGATACCGGACTGCGTTTGCGGGTATTAAAAAAATCAGATTTCACTGTGGTTATGTTGATTTACCAAAATGTTTCAGAGGACGACGTCAGCATGGGAATATTCAACATGTATTGGTCTCATGCATTTTTGAACCCACCAACGGATCATTACTTTCGGCCTTACTCACTTCGGATGACGACTGCTCAGAACGTCTATGATGGATTTTGCTTTGGACCACGGATGGGGTTCCAAGTGCTTCTGGATTACTTGACAAAGGTTTCAACTCTAGCATGCTGGTATATATGGGTTGCTTATGGCTTTTGAATTTTTGGGACAAATATATTAGGCAGGAAATACATACAAGGACAAAGATGACCTCTTGTTTCATTTAACATGGGCAAGTAAGCTTACTCATGACGACTTCAATAGACTTGGATGGATCGATAATGATTTCCGTTCCACCCTTCAAGCTCTACATCAAAATGGTAACAACGAAGGTATATTTTTTCCTAAGAGTAGTAACAGTCCCTCATCTTTCCAGGAAAGCTTAATAACAGCGCTTTGTTCATTCTATCGGACCATGGGAGTAGGAAATCAGAGTTGAGAGCAATACGACAAGGCCAATTGGAAGACAGACTACCCCTTGCCTACGTTGTGTTGCCCCCGTGGTTCACTCACAAATATCCCACAGCTGCCAAAAACCTTCAACAAAATGCCAAACTTATTACAAGCGCGTATGATATTCATGAAACGTTTAAGGACTTCTTGGACTTGGGTAAGCTGAATGACGCTCACACCCACTACGTTCGACAGAGGAAATTGAAGGTCGCGGAAAAGGTGAGGATTTAATACGTTAATTGCTGTGTAACGTTCATGCTGTGTGAACATTTCTTAGAAAGGACACCGTCAAGGAACAAGTCTCTTTTCCCCTTTGCCTGAAACTCGAGGGTGTGTCACTGCAGGGATTCCCCCGCATTGGTGCATTTGCTACAAGAAACGAAAGATTGCTGTCAAATCGTTGGACGTCCACGACGCCGTTGGATTTGTGCTCAGGGAATTAAACTCACAATTACGACCCTACCGTGACATTTGTTCAACCTTGAAGCTAAGAAAGGTACTTTCGCTATTGGCCAACGACGAATGTGTTTCAAACATTTTTTTAATGTCTAGGTCGTTACTGCCTTAAAGTGGCAGTCAGAGGAAATGATTGAAAACACATATCATGGGAATTCAGAGGAAAGCTACAAGAAAGCAACTCTTCTTGAAATTACATTCATGGCCTCTCCTTCAGACGCTTTGTTCGAGGTGACTGTAATATTCGATCCTGAACACGGTTGGAAATTTACAGAGCAAGTGGTTCGAATTGACCGATATGAGGGTCATAGTCGCTGCATGCCACTGCAAGACTTGAAGAAAATTTGCATGTGCATTGACCCAGATGCTCCACCGAAACCCATTGACTTGCTTGGACATGATTTTCCAATCTTTTAAAAAAAGCCAATAGCTTTGGTCAAGGAATTACAACAGCTTGGGTCGGCACCACCAGATGACGGTTATGGGGCACTTTGATAAAACTGTCTTTTTAGTAATGTTCGCTTCGTTGAATTGATTGGTGTTCTTATTTTGTCATTCTGTATGTGAGCAAAGTACTGTAAGTTCAATTACTCATATGTTTACCTAATTTGCCTATTTTTTACAACAAAACTAGCTTTGCTTTTCATTCATTCATTGGAATTGGAACCTAATTTTAATGGTGTAAAAAATCATCGCTTTCTTCATTATTTTGCGGTATATTTGCCATAATTCTTTTGAAGAAAAGTCTGGGCTGCCTACTTATCTAGATAGCTTTTAAAAATGCTTTCTTTGTGCTCTTCTTTTATTGAACAAGCTGTAAAAAGCGACTAATGGGACACTAATGAGCTAAAGCATCTTCAATGGCAAAGCATCGTCAAAAGCAAAGCAAAGCAACAAAAGGGCACATCATGACATTGCAGTATTCGGACAAAGCAGTGCATGTCAAAATAGTTATTAATATTAAATTGGAAATGCAGTGGTGGTACTATTCCTGTAAATGTCTCTGTGAGATCTGTTAAATCTGTGTTCTTCTTTATTCTTGAACACACCTCTGTTATTTTGCGACGGAAACTACATAAATAAAACCATGTCATTTACCCACATTTGTATTGTCCTCACATTTTGGCAGGTTTGGGAGGGATGGTGAGAGACCGTGGCCAATGAACTACTTCCAAAGCTTTTGGTTGATAATTATTTTCATGACCCTTATAAATGTATAAAGAGCCACAAAGTCAATTTAGTGACCAGTTTGGTAACGTGCCAAGAGGAAGGATGTATGGTCCGAAGCATAATTGTATGTCAGGATTCACCCTGGCATTGCTCACAAGTTTCTTTGCTGGTAGTGGGTTGGGGAAGGTGGAATCAAACAAGGCTGACAAATTGGGGCACTTTGAGACTTCGATTGTTGACCCAACAACGGCCGCAGAGTCGTCGTCGTATGATAGCATCGGAAACGATTCCCTCATCACCAATCCTTCAAAACTTAGGGTATCCAGTCGTTCATACGGCAACCAAGTTATCACCAAAAGGATGTACAAAAATGGACAAGAGCAGTGCTTTCTTACTCCTAGTGGGAAGTTAAAATGTAGAAACAGACGAGACTCAGAAGGAGGCTACGGTGGGGGTGGTGGTGGTGGAGGATACTCTGGTAGTTTTGCAACTGGGATTGGGGCTGAAGGTAATACGGTATGAGAATCTTATTTATTCAGGTCTAATCCATAAATTTCTGAAGGTGGTTTGGATCAGTCAGTCGCTGCTGCTGCAGTTGGAGCGGCTGCGACTTCCTATGGAAGTCCCATGATGTCTTACATCACCCCTATGGCTTCATATGGAGCCCCGATGATTGGTGGAGGCGGAGGTGGTGGTGGGTGGGGAGGTGGAGGTGGAGGAGGTGGTGGATGGGGTGGTGGTGAAGAGGAAGAAGGTGGAGGAGGAGGAGGAGGTTTGGGCGAGCTCAAGAGCCTTCTGGGACTACTGGGTCTCTTAGGTTTGAAAGGAACCAAAGGACTTTTAGGACTGAAGGGTCTGATCCCCTTACTTCCTCTCATTCTCCCTTTCATTCTCCCCTTCCTACTCCCATTCCTCCTTGGAAAACTACTCCTCGCCCTTTTACCCCTCCTCCTCCTCTTGTTCATCCCAGTCCCAGTCATTGGCGGAAGGAGACGAAGGACACGAAACAATGAGATCTCTTCCTCCATCACAACTTTCGAAAGCATTCAGGACATTACGCGAAACGTATTGACGAGTCAAGAATGCATTGAGAGGATCTCTTGTGAGATTGGAAATGCTGCTCCGGGGTTCAAAACCGCAGCTGCAAAGTAAGCTTCTAGCATTATTAATTTTTCAAGCTAATCGCCCTCTGAATATTATTACTCTTAGGTTCTTCGCCTTTCTCCCTGATCAAGACAGACTTATCAAAGCCTTCTCCACCTCCACCACCAGGATGGAAGATAACTCACCCCAATTATGCAACTTTAAATGCAGCCCATCCGAAGTAATTAACGATTATTTTGAGGCACTATCAAACGCCACAAGTATCGCTACGAATGACAATAAAGATTAGGTTCAAAGATGGAATAGTATCGACTTATAAGACTTCAACGCACCTACGTCTTACGAATGAATGTTCTTTTCGTCTACTCAATTGTACTAAATAAGAGACGTGTTCGGGACAATCCAATAACAATAAAATATAAAACGGTTGGTCCAGTCCACTTTTAAAGCAAACAAAATAAATTAAGTTTGCATTTTCCTTTTGCATGGATCTCACCAAACAAAGCATTTTTTGCCGGCCGAGCGCTCGATTCAAAGTCAAATTGGAGGTGGCGGAGGACTGAATCGGCGACTGAATCTCTTTGTCTGGTAAAAATAAAAATCTTAGTAAATCAAAATCAAAGTACCCAAATATCTTGATTGTTCTTTTGTAATTAAAAATTCGGTGTGAAAGCAGAGGAAGGGACGAACCATGGTTCGCGATGGTAGAGACGAGCGACTGGGGGTGGTGTATCAAGAACTGGGCACAACACATGTGAGTGGTTTTTTGTTATCTTCACTTTTTTTGTTTTTGTTTCAATTGTTTGTTTTTTGTATTGCAGAAAAAGGCATTGAAGGCGAAGGCTTCCCTGTTTTCTTTTAATTTTGCCGGAGATAAAAAAAATCCTGAAGGGTTGAGTTTGGCGAAGAAAAAAGTGAAAGGTGAGTGACCTCTGGTTTGGTTTGTTTATGCGCCTTCTGACTGACCTCTTGTTATTTTTGACAGTTGCAGGGAAAAAGGATGGTAAGCGGCGAGACTCTCCCAAGAAGATAGAAGAAGCGACGGTTGTGGTACGGAAGAAGCTAAGAGTCCGACGTATCTCATCGGACGATGAAGATGGAAGTGAAAATTGGACGCAGCCCTCGTCGTCGTCTTCGACCTCAACTTCAGGGAACGAGTCGCCGCGGAAGAAACAAAAGCCAGTCGTGGAGTTGAATAAAGACGCAGTTATCATACTCAATCGATGCAACAAAGTAGTACCTTTGAAGAGGAAGCCTCCAAGTCCATCTCCAACTCTTTCAAAAGAGGCGAATTTTGGGGATTTGGTGGATGATGAGGAGCCGAAGACTGAAGCCATTATTAAGAATAAGGCGGAAGAAAAGGCTGACAATGACGATGAACAACGATGCACCCTTGAAGACAAAAAGGCGATGCTGGATATGACTCCTTCTACAGCTCTTGTTGTGGCAGAGCCTGAGCCTGAAGCCTTGCTGAATTCAGGAGAATTTGTTATCCGAATTGACTCTAACGAAAACGCTTACTCTCAGCTTACGAATACTGGTGTGACTGGTAGCGAAGTCGTGTATTCTGCAGGTTTCTTCAAGACTGCTCATTGCTTGGCATATGTCACGTCAAATGACGTACTGTACAGAGAAATTTATCCTGGTGTTGGAGGTGGGTCCTTTGTAAATTCGCCTAATTCCTCTTTGGGATATCTCACAATCGCTCCAAAGACCATCAAACCACTCGAAGTAACCACGAATGTTCAACTGGTAAGACCTAACTCATGTGTTCGAAAGCTCTCATGTCATAAGGTTATATTTTCCTTTCTTTAGACTTATTGGGTTCTCATTGGCGAAGTAATTGTTCGTTCCACGGCCTGTGAAAACTCCACAGATGGTAATTTAGTTCTAAGTGGTAAGAAACTTTCCGCAGCAGCCTGCTTCATTGTCCCTCAATACACACCGTACACAGTGGAAAACTGGAGCTCGACCACCAGTGCCGTTTTGGGCTACGTCATTCTACCACACACAGCGTGAATTTGAATTTACTTTTCTGCAACATAATAATAGTCATTAGCTCACGCATAGATGTTGTTGTTCCATAATCAAACTATAAACCTTTTCCATATCAATTCATAGCCAACACAAATACCTAAAAATTCTTATTTTCCAAACATGAATTACTTTAGTTTGTAATACTTTTCTACATGAATTTAAACCAATATTGTAAATTATGACGGCTGCGTTTAGTCTGAATGTTCACACGCTTATAAAACAATAAATGAGATCTCATCTCCAATAAATACAACTTAAAGTGTAACTGTATTGAAATATGTATTTATGTAGAGATGATTTTTTACAATATTTGCAATAAAGACTGTAAGCGCGGTCATGGAGTATACTAAAAGAGAAAGCAATTTTGTAATTATCAGTCATGTAAGAATTCTAGGGTAAAAAAAGTGTACTTTTTGTTTATTCACTTCCTGGATGCTGTTGTGGTGGTCTATGGCTATAACACACTATCGTCAAAATAGTGATCTGTAAAATCTGGGCGACTTATCACAATGTTTTCTGGTTTATAACTACTTGTCTCCCTTTGGGAGTCTTTGTCTTCTACTACGACTACAGATTGAGTTTGAACAACTTCCTCGTTTCGAGTTGACATACAGGTGTAGTTCCCTCGATGCTTCTTTGCAACCCCCAAAATAATTAGGGACCCATCAACATCTTGTCTGATGTGTGGATCGTCGTCCGTCGGGTTGGAGGTGGTGGAGGATGATGCTTCTTGGAAAGTTTGTGGATAGATTTGGTGTGAGGGAGTGGTCCATATGATTTGGGCAGGAGGACTTCCGACTACGTCGCATAATAATAATACATCCGATCCCTGGACCACTTCCAGTCTCTTCCACTCCAAAGCCTTCTCCAGGGAAATCATCGTCACTCCTAAATCCATCGGTTTAGAAAGATAGAATAAAATGAAAACAGAGACCCATGAAATGGCATTACAGTCGACATTGGCTTGGCAGTCAAGTGAGTTCGAGTTGGCATGACATGGCGTTCTGTATCTAAGGTTGTACCGAAAAGAACCACTACGGTTTCTTTCCTCAGCATCAAATCACATTCATATCAAATCATCCTGTCGGGTTCTTTTTTTATTCAGTGGCTGTAAATGTGGGTGGGATTCTCCAGGTTTTTCCGTGAACCTTAAAAGAGATCCCTTTTAGATTTTATTTCACTCAAGAAAGACACACGACGCCCTTATTTCTTGAGGTTGTTAACACATTTAGCCACGGAAGTTGATATATAACAAGGCATTTAGCTCATTTTTTGGGAGGATTTATTGAAGTGATAAAGATATGATCGGATTAGGCACCTTCCTGGACTCTAAGTACAGGCCAACGCCATGCCAACGCCGCATTCTCACTATGCCCCTTGCGACAAGGATGTAAAAGTACAAGGAAAATGGTTGAATGAATACCGTAAAGATGTGAAAAGGCAGTGTAAAATTCGACGACGTGGATTCTATCATCTCCATCAGTGTCTTGATACAAGAGAAAGTCCCTCCACTGACAAGGTGATGGTGATGGCGTGTCTGAGGAGGATAGCGATATCGACGTTGACGTCAACCCCAAATCCAACTTCACCAATTCAAACTCCAAATCTGTCTGTGAATACAATACAAAAATACAATACCATCAAATAGTGAAACAAAAGCAATAAAAATAACTGCTTTCTCTCTCTCTCCTTTTGTTCCTCCTTTTGGTTCACCCAACTGAAACTGAAGAGATTCGGGATGACAAGACAAGCCTTCTCTCTTCAGAGATTGTATCTTATTATTATCTTGGAAATGCAATGAACTATACTAAACTCTTTCGCCATTAGCAGCAGTTATCTTCTCGTAATGTCAGTTTAAATTTGTTTGAAGACGTTTCCAAAGCCATCGACATGCAAACAGCTCATCCCCCTAATGTCCCCAAGTGGGTAAATGTATAAGTACAAAGTAGAATTTCTTGTTTGTCTCTCGTCTCCGTGTCTATTAGCGAAGTGACTGGATTGACTTAGATTTGATTTAACAGTCCATAAATAGATAAGCCTTAAAAACACAGAAGTCTGTGAAGAAAGTTGTGAAAGTTTTGAATTTTTGGAGGTATCAAAGTTTCTCCATATTACAAAAAATGTTACGCTTTACGTTGAGTTCTTATGATGCCTACAATAGTTAGTCTCCTTCTTTTAGTTTGGTTATGGGTCTGGTGTGATTATTTTGTATCCTATCCTAAAACTGTATCAAAATACCTAAACACCATAGCCTTGAGAGAGAAAGTTAAAGAATTTATAGTTTTTTAAGCCCTAGCCTTTCTCCGCTTACTTTGTAAAGCTCTGGATAGTTTAAAACAAAGTTTGAGTCGAGGTCTAGACTTGAGAAGATGAGCTGGATCAAATGGTCCTTATCTGCTTCCGGTCCATCTGCTAAAAGTCTTTTCCATCTTCCAACAGCCAACTCTTTCTCCTTTGTCTTTGCTCCATTTTGTCTTTCACTCTGTGAGTTCCAGGCTCTGGTCAATTCTTTCCACTTCGCCTCACCCAGATCAAACAGCTTTTCCTGTTAAGAAGACAAGAAACGGGGGATAATTGCGACGTACTTTCCATTATCTCAAAACAATTAGGTGAAACAAGATACAATTAAATTAGTATAATTGGAATCATCCTCCTCCTTAAATGCTTAAATACGGCCCTTTTCTTCTTACCTTGAACTGTTCAAACTGGTCCTTGGAACACTTTCTTACGGAATTAATGTCTTGTGTAGTTGTCATTGATAGTATGTTCTTGAAAGAATCTCTATTCCTTCTTTCTTCCTCGTGAATTTCCTCGTTTGGACTGATGGTTTTTGAAGACGGGTTTTCTGTAATTATAGTCATAAAGTAAATTGCAAGGTAGTCAAATGTCTTGGCAGGAACCGTATTATTTTGAAAGTCAGGCATTAATTAAGATCTTGCTGAGTTGTTAGGGTAAAGTAAGACCTTGGAGTTTTAGTTGTAAGAGGAATATCTGAAGATTTGTTTTTGAAACTTTCTCTTACACAAGAATCAAGATAGAATGTACTTAAAGATGTATTCAAAGCTTTGAACTGTTGCATTATGTAATTACTTAATCAAACCTTCAAGCACGTAGCTTTATTCCTAGACTCCCTTTTTTACTTTGAACTCTATGTGGATATTTTGACTTCAGTGAATACGGCCAAAAAACGTCTCTCATCTCAATCCAATTCCAGGATTCATTTTTTCTCTATAAAAGAACGGATTAAGCAAGAAATGAAATGAGATGGGCGGATTACTCCTGCATGCCCTCGCTTTCCCCATCTCCATTTCATTTCGTACATCTATTTCATTAGATTGTCATTGCACTCTTCCAAAAAACTCTATTTATTTCTCTGTTCTCGCCCTTCCAGCACTTGCCAGTTTCCTAAATGAAGCAGAGGGAAAGCCTTACGGTAGTTGGATAAGCAGTTAGCATTAGTTTTTACAAGGGAACGAATGGTTTGTGGATGGGAAGAGTGATGATTTTTAATTCCGACTTTGACGGCCCCATTACCCTTAATTTATCGACATTTTCTCCTCCCAACTAACTACAACGAGACTGATGAGATGAGAAAACTTTCACTTCTTCATTTCATCAGCAAACTTCCTGTGCTTGCCTTTCTTCCACACCCACATGTAAACACTCCTTAGCCATAACGCATCCATGTTCCTTTCATATCATGGACGGCTCATTCCATGACTTTTTTCACTTTTCCTCACTCATTTAATCCTACTCCAAATAGTTTTCTCTTTCGAGCAACATACTTTCCCTTGTGTTTCATACTTCCACGTCTTGAGTCACGATCTTTAAAGCAAACTGTTTCTTCATTTTGCCTAAAAAGTAAATTGATCCTTCATCGCCAGTATCAAAGGTCTTAGTATAGTTAAGCCCTTTTATCTCCACGATTCTCCAAGAGAGCACGAAGGTGGAAAAGCTTTCTCCGTCTTCCATTAAGGTGGAAAGTAGGTATACAAGGTATTTCATAATGCAGTACAAAAACTTGCACTGCATTTTATCCTAAACGATAATACGGTTTCTTTTAGAGCAGGTGCTAGCTAGGAACGCCTAAACAGACGAACTGTTTAGTTTACGGCGTGTGCCTCCACCGTCTGGAATTGAACTTTCACCTGAAGTACAGATAGATATTCCGCCTTTCCTTGTTGTTGCCTCGTCTTGTGTCTTGGGCCACTCAATCTATGCATAATCTAGTAAATCACGACTACATCAACGCTTTCCTCATTTTATTTCATTCTCTTTCTAAATTTAATGGAATTTCCCCTCCACTTATTTGACGCGTGTAAAAATTTATTTAAAAGCTCCTTTGCATTGACTTTTGAAATTGAATCTCGAACTCCCCTCTCTTCTATCCACTGTATTTTGTGACGTGCTCGTAGATAACTCTTCAGAACAAAGGAAGCGGGGAATCTTCTGTGTATGCCTGATAGCATTCTGTCCTTTATCCCCGCACATAATAGGATTCAGAAAAATTATAGCGAGAGGTAGGGCCTCAAAAATAATATATAAGCTCCATATAGGCAAACATGCAGTGGAGTGCAATTTAATAGAATTATTATGTATAGTGCGTTGAATAGGACAACAATAGCCGTCAAATGACTTAGAAAGTACAAGAAAAGGTTGGTCGAGATTTATTTCCACAAGAGACACACAATTCAATTCGACTCATGCATGGGACAATACTACAATACATTCCTGCCCTGCCAGCTTTTCTTTCTGCTTTCACCCTCCTCCTCTCTTTCTCCACTCTCAATCCGCATTCTGAAAAGTAATCCATTCCATTTCATTTCACATTGTATTCTATTTTACCACTACACATTGTCAATTCCATTCTCCGTTCTTATTTTATTATGTACATATATATGCTCCCACCAAGCCCAGGCCTCTTCATCTCATGCCAGATCGATTTACGACTTACGAGTTAGGATGCTCAATTTCAGTCAAACCGAGTCATGTCGCACTATACCATAGGCAGGCAGGCCAACTTCTCATGTCTAGTTAAAATGTGGTTTAAATTTTTAATAAATAACTTCATAGCAACCGATGGAAGCGACAGTCATGGGAATGTGAGAGGGTGAAAGCAGTGGAGCACATGACGCTGTCGCCTAGTCAAACAAGGAGAAAATTCATGCATTCTCATTCAATTCAATAACGCTTACTTTCACCGGTGTGCCTTTTCGACTCTCTCTGATCCATCTGCAAAAGTATTGGCGCATAAAGATACATTCTTTCCTTTCCTCCGAACGAACGCATTCACCGCATAAGTACACACACACATACACAGAGATAGACCTTCCTGACCATTGTTCTTCCAGCGGAAGTGGTTCGGGATGGGAGAGAGATAGAAAAGCGGGTGAATACATTATGACACACTACAGTTTGTTCTAATGTAACTAAAAGAGTGTGTGTAGTGGAACCTTCACTACTGTTGGGAACCTCTTCTGTCTCAGGATAACTAAAAGACTTTTAATATTGAATGAGGTGGAGAAATGAAATGGAACCCCGTTGGAATATGAATGGGTCCAGATCTAATGCTTTCTCTATTACGTCTCATTCTCCCCACTTATCTATAAATCTTCGTTGGACGCATAGCTTGGCTTAGCTAAGGCAACAGTGAAATATGCATTGCTCCAGTTCCTGAAAAATTTGTAGGATGGAAAATGTTCCATTCTGTTTTACTCCTCGTTGGAAAGGAAACATCCTTTGTAGAAAAGCTTGAGCAAGTGGAATTAAATTTCAATCCAGGAAACCCTGTGCAACATCAACTTCACATGTGCGATGCGACACACAAGTGCATAAAGAATCCACGGACATTTGAAACATTCGGTCCATCCAACCCAACCCAACCACACATTAATGCTTGTCCAAAAATAAAGAATGAAGAAGTTGTTGTGAAAGAGCACAAGTGTCTTTTCTTTGTCCTAGTCCTGACTTTCACTCTGGTGTGCTGCTATTTCTATTTTGAGTTTTGTTGCTTTCTTTTTTCTATTAACTATTTAAGAGAAAGCAAGAGGAATGTAGGATAGGAATGTCATGAGTGGAATTGGACAAACTTCCTCAGTTCTAAGAAATTGAATTGGATAAAGCGACCGACGACCAGTTACTTAGGAAGGATGAGTCAAAAAAGATATCACCACTCCTACGAAGTACGTCTGTTGTAAGTAAAGTATTATGTGGACATAAATTATAGCTCTTCCTTTTCTCTTTTCTGTGACAATGAGATGAAGGACTAGACAATAGCAATCTGAGCTCAGCTTTCTCCGCTTTAAGTAATACAACTGTATGTCCACTCTCTATACCCAATATGCTTTGTCATAAGGAAGGACGATGCACTCGGGGAATTTATTATTTTTGTATTAACATAAATAAAGCTAGTTGAAACGGGCCTTCAGTTCGGGAGTCATAAATCATGCAATGGAAGCAGTGATTCTCTTACCAGAATGAGAATCTGAAGAAGAAGCCGATGCTGCTGGGACCGTACCCTCGCCGTCTTCATTTCCTTCCTTTCTTCTTCTGCTATCATCGTTTTGCATGGTGTTGAGACTCAAATTCAGCATGGGTTCATCTCGGAAATGAACACAGTTCCTACCAGTTTCATCCACGGTGAGATCATCATCCTCCTCATCGTCAATCTTCAAGGGTGGAGGAGCGGGTGACTGGTCAATTGTATCAGCAGAAGTTTGGAGTCTGTTGTGAAGACGACGCAGTTTTTTCAATAGACAAGCTTCTTTCTGGAGAGTACAACGGGAGTCGTAGATAAGTCCGTTTGAACCACAGACAGGACCTTCCAGAAACTGAAGATTGCTTTCACCACTGCTGCTTTCACTCCTGCTTTGGGAGTCAGGGCTTGTACATGTCCAGGAGCACGGTGAGCTTTCTTCCATTGCAGGGTAGATTGGAACTGGGAGGGGAGGACAATTCGCAGACAATTCATCACCATCGCCATTGTTAATTCCGCTGCCAACACCACCACCGCAGAGATTCTGTACAAAAGAAAGAAAGAAAGGAGGACAACATGTCAATCAATGTCGTTCATTGAGCTTTTAATTAATACTGTCATCTTCCCCAAGGGAGTAAAGTAAAATTGTATTTTGGAAACCTCATTCCCCACCAGACTTTAACTTATGTAATTACTGGCTGTTAGTGCACCTCTAAACTTTTTTATGGAGCGTTAATAAAAGCTAAGTAGCTACACCTGCTTTATCAAAAAGACCATACTAAAATTTTTATTTGGCTCTAAAGGCCTCTCGCTGTGTAAACCAAGTGGTTTTTGCAAGGTTTGAATAGAGAAGAAGTGGCACTTGCTTTCACCCCAACTTTCACTTGACTTTGACTTGTAGTACAAATTTTTTAAAAAGTAATCCATCTTTCTTTTCGGGTGTGTTTGTGCTTGAGGGGACCAGATTATAAAAATGAAATTGGAATGGAGAATGTGATGTGATTCTCTCTTCGTCGTCTTCCCTGCCAATCTTTTCCATACACCACCATATTGCTTAAGAACACCATGCCTTGCAAGCCAAGTACTTAAGTATACTACCCTCCTATACTTGTATTAAAAGGACGGTAATACAATACACACAATCTCCGCTGCTTTCTCCTCTCGTCCTTTCCTTCCTTCCGCCCTCCCCCTTGTTACTTTTTCTGGGCAAGAGTAACAAAGGACACAAAAATCTGTTGAAAAAGAGAGAGAGATTAATGGTCATCTCATCTACTCCCTGTCATCGTAGGTATTGTGGCTTGGTTTGGGAGGGGTGGTTCTTGTAAGTGGTACAAAAGATGTCAATTCCATTCTCCAGGCTATTTTTCTCAAAAAAAAAGGAAATTGGGAACAGAGGCAACCAACCAACTAAACCAAACTCAACTAAAAAAATCGCCCACCGCCCCAACGAAGAAGAGGAGAAAGCCACAAAAATGTCATCATTTTTATTTTATAACCACTCCACTTTCACCACAGCCAGTTCTTAAATAGGTACTCACTCATACTCATAATAATCCAAATTTAACCCAAACTCCAATCCAAATCCAGGAGAGAAAGAAGGAATCCAAAGCTAAATCTCCTCCTTTCACATTTCTCATCTCGTTTTGACGACATGACATTACATTTTACATTTTACTATCTCCACATTCCATCCTTCTTTCTACCTTCCTTTCCCTACCTTTTATACTTATTAGCAGGAATGGTATGTAGTAAAAAGTTGTTCTGTCCTCGTATCCGATTCCTCTATGGTTCATCTTTCTCTGGAATGAATGGAAGAAATCAGGGCCTCGAGTAAGCTTCCACCAGCCGTGAAAAAGTTTGAAGTTGTTGGAAACTGGAATCCTTCTTTTTACGCTCGACGTTTAGGACTTTACTGCTAAATCTCCATCATTATCATTGCAACTTTTTTTTTGAAAAATGAGGCATCTTTCACAGCAGTGAAAGTGGGAAGGAGGATGTGGTGATAATCTTGTGAATGCTGCATACCTTAATAATAATACTTCACTTGACATGTGTATGTAAGAAATACCCGTTTCTACCCCAGTCACGTTAGACGCTTTAAACTTTCACCACAGGATTTCCATATCATTTATAGACACTAATTTATCCCATCCTTTGCCACCTTACTTTTTTACACGCCAACTTTTTTTAGTTGGATTTGAATATGTGAAAGATTAAAACGGTAAAATCGATTCCTTCTTCCTTCCCATTCAGTTTTGGTGACAGGACAGGAGAGGGAAAGTAAGAGATAAGAAATGGAGATCCTTTGTTCCTCTTTTGTTTTCATGGTTTTGTGTTACCACAGTCCCTACCACCACTAAACCAACAAGCTATTCACGCATTGAATGAATGAATGTCTACCCTTTATTATAGCTTGTGGTTTTCTCCGTTTGCTGAAGGGAGTGCGTTTTGGTGTCGACTTCTGGTCGGTTGAATGAAAATGAGAGATTTGGTTGATGACTCACGTCCAAGTGACTACTGGGAGCGGTTTATTCATTTGTTTTATGTTGGTATAGATGACACCTCATTATTAAACTAAGATAGTTGTTATACTCTTCTGTTTTAGTGTTTATTCATAAGAGTTAGAAGAGTGTAGTTGGACTGTTATTATGGTACCTTTACTTAACCAATGTGACTTTCTCTTTCTTTCTTCCTCACTTTATATACTTGAGACTCAAAGCAAAGGTTTGGCTCTATGGCTTGGCTTTGAGTTTTGACTGTCTACTTGACTCCGTTCTTTTGGCCTGGGCTTGGTGTTGATCATGCATTATTCATTTGGCTTAAAATAAAGTTGCGACTTATTTCCTTCTTTCTCCATCAAAAGTTTCATGCTTTCCTACAAGCAGAGAGTATACTCATAAGTTCAGCTTTCTCCAAATCGTGTGGCCGTATTACATTTCAAGAAAATGAGTGGAAATTTTACAATTTGAAATGCGTCCAGTTTTATTCTGCTGAAATGGGATGAATATGTGAAGTCAGATACATAGACTTGAGTCTAAAAGTAGCTGTTTCTAAACGGGAAAAGTCTGACATTCATTGTAAAAAGTGGATCCTCTTTCTCAAGCGTGCTTCGTTTCTTTAATACCTCTTTGTCTCTTTAAAGCGAAGTGAAGAAGGGGTTTCATAGGTTTGAGGAAAAGCGATGGAAAAATGAGTGTTTCAGTTACATGCAGCTTTCACCGTAATACGAGAAAGTTGCAGGCATATGCTAAAGCCTATCGCTAAAATTATTCCTAAGAGAGCTTTTTGCAAATTTATTTTTAGAACAAATAACTATTAAATTTTCATGAAAAGCTTTTTTGAATGAATTGAGAGCTCTTTGGGTCGGCATTCATGGGAAACTTTTCGAAATGGCTCTCTGCAATTTGATTTAACAGAGAAAGAATCAGAGCATTAAAAAGGTGGATGTATATTTTAAGGATTTTTATGCGGATTCTTTGATATATTCTTTTCTTTTCTCCAGTTTAGTTTGCCAAAAAACTCAACATTAAAATGACGCTATTAAACCAATTTGAATATCATTTACTTGCATGAAAAATAAATTATTTATTCAGTTTGTCTCTTCAGTCTTTGTGCCTGGACTTATAATGTTCAAATGGACAGTCAAGGCACTTTGTCAAGTCAAAGTATCCGAACAGCAGAGCACTTAAACTTCCATGGAAGGAGGGAATACAATTACTGCCAGATATTAAATACCCTTCATTTATTATTTTTCGTCTCGTCGAGTGTCAGGGAGCATCTCAACTGTAGGAATGGAAGATGTAAGATGCGGGGGTCGTGAAGGAGGAAACTTTAAACAGGGATACTAATAATGGCGACTTCCTTTGTCCCATTGTACTTTCTCCTCAGTCAAACAGGCTCATGAAAGTTATGTTCTTCCTTTCCCCCATCAGGAAACAAAGCCGTAGTCATTCCTTACCAAAGACGCTTTACTTTATTGGGCCTATGTCTCGAGTTAATTATGCACAACAAAATTATATTACCAACCAGAACAGTCGTTTAAGACAGCTTACTCAGCTTTAATTTATTCTAACTTTAACTCATAAAGGTTGAAAGTGAAGAGAAAGAAAGGGGTGTGACTTTTACGTTTATTATGACTCGGTGACATTCATAAAGTGCCTGCTTACTCTGTGTTTGAAAGTTCTGGGGTGACACGACAAGATCAATGAAGCGTTTAAGAAAGTGACACCCCGTCGACAAGAGTTTACTATTAATAACACTCCTCTCTCTCCCTCTAAACTGCCCCCTTGCATCTATTAATGTCATTTTCAACATTACACCATCATTCCCATACACATCATCCAAACAACCCTTCACTTTCACTTTCACCACCAAACTAAAAGGACGACGTGCCGTCGCCACAGTCACCGTAATCACCATAATAATATTGCGTTTTCTTCCCCTCCTCAGATTCTTTACCAATATTCATATACCATAGGCGCATGAATGAGTGTTTATTGGGTTCAAAGAACCAAATCATGACTATCGCATGAATTCGAGCGGAAAGGAAGTAGTATGGGGCTCCACGATGTTACATTTGACACGCAGCAATGGCTCCTAATAGAACTTGACATCGTCCGCATGACTTACCTTCCATGATCATGTTTCTTATCATGAAATTAATTTACCCTGGCCAAAAGAAATGGTTAGTGTATAAACTTCAAAGGAATTATGGCGTGGTTTCTCATCATAATCAATTTACTTTCACTTTCGCTATGAACCGTGTTTCTTGAGGCTGATCAAACAGACATCGATATTACACGCTGTATTATTTTGTTTGAGA
>JAQIWU010000970.1:0-19860 GCA_034696445.1 Isotomiella minor | reverse complement strand
ACAGATCTCAATCTGTTTTTGGAACTTCCATTTGTGGAATGCATCTACCCCGGTTGAAGTGACTTATTGTAGTCCCCACTTTTTTGTTGAAATATTCTGAATTACCGATATTTTTGAAAACCTTTTCATAAGCCTCAAACAACCATCGGGTTTTCCCATTTCGATTGTAAAGAAACAACGATAACTCTACTGTTGGACATTGCCTTTCTCATATTTCTTATACAAATCGTGTTACACATTTCCAGGAACACTGTGCGTTCGGCAGATTCAGAGCAACTTTCTTGGGGAGCTCACATATCAACTGAATTCTAATCGCCACTTACTACATGGTCCAAACATACGATTCGACACTTCATTCAGTTGGGTTGACGAGTAAATCAAGCTGCGTGTAAGACTTTCTTTGTGTCCCATGGTCCCAACCGTCATTACATTTCACACCTTCATCCAAGTCTCTTTTTTTTGTCACGGAAAAGTCACTAAAATCTCGACATGGAAACGGGCTCAGTTTCTTTTAAACCTACGTTGCTGGAAGCGAAGGGTTGTTCAAAGCTGATGATAGAGGAAAGAATCGTGTACGTGACTCCCTTCGGTGGTTGGGAACAGTTAGTATTTCAGATGGATTTTATATTGTAGGGAGTGGTGGTGAGGATAGGAAAGAAAATGAGAAAGTGTCCGGAGACACATTAAAAATTATACGGTAAAAATCTTGATCTCAACTTTTACCTCTCTCCAATTGTCAGCCCATTCAACTTTTGTTGTCGCTGGCTGGCATATCGTATCGTGACAACGTCGTATCTCATTTGCTGTCCAATAATACATTCTTTAAGATAAGTCCCAACACTCATTTGCTTGCTATTACGGTTGGTCACGGAGGTTGATGAGCCAAGAAATTCATTGAATTCTTACCAACTTGCAAAGAATAAATTTTTATATGTAAAATTCAATGAAATACATCAGACTCATTTGTTTAATCCAAACAAGGCAGGATTCATTTTCGTTGAACTGAGCTATTCCAAGAACTCAAACTTCTCTGTCTATCTTACTCTTACAGTAGCTAGCTGAATACAAATGCAAGACATTACCACTGTTTTGGTTCTGTGGAATAGTTTATCTCTATACTCAAGACTTGGATCACTTTCTTGCCTGTGTTATGAATGTTGCAAGCCTCTTCTTTACCGACTACCATTTCTTCTTTCACACTTCTTTTGTTTTGTCCATGTCCAATCCACCCAGGCTTGTGGCAAGACGCGTAGAAATATGACGGCCTTTCGGTTATGTTTGAACCCGATAATCTTCCTGGTCTCGTTTGTCCTGGTAGGCAAAAAATATTGAGTAGTTCAATGAGACGAGGATTTGAATATTTACAGGTGGGCATTTGTGCGCAGATAGATGGCGTAGGATGCTCAGAAGCAGGGATGGTCGCCAGACTGGACCGGCTGGAACAAAACGTACGTTGAACAGCATAGTACACATTCAAAAGAAGGTGACCATTCATGTCTCAACAGTTGGAGAAAGTCCAAACGTGGATACAAAATCGCTCTGAAACTCCAGAGCTGGAGAAACGTGTTTGGTACAACAGGGATGACACAGCCCATTCGAACATCACCATGTGGACCCCTGAGAAAGAGACTTTAAGCCGTCTTATGATTCGAACAAATGTGTCGAGGGAGAACTTAACCTGGCTATTTGTAAGGGACTGGGGTACAACTTCCATGAATTTTTCGAGCATGGCTTCCGCCTGCTCTGCCCTTGGCTTGCCAGGGTCTCTTCCAAACCTCTCAGCTGCCGCACTAAAGACCCGAGGGGTTGGTCTTAACATCATTCGATGCCTCACCCTATTTGCACCACAGCTGACCGACGTTGTTCTTCAAGTTAGAATCGAGGAGTTAAGAAGCGACAAAGTGGTACCTTCAGGGAAGTCATATTTTCATATGGTTGATAATGTGCACCTATTCACGCCCCATTTTGAAGGAGAGGTGAGTAACGTAACCGCCAAACTCCTGAGGATCCCGAAGGTGTTTCCGCATCTGAGAACCATTGGCCTTACTACCAATGTGGGGAATAATCCTGTTATTTCCTGGTTGCACGATGCTATGAAAGCCACATCTGCTAACAACACTCCTTTTCTAAACGTGGACAGTTTTGAGATCCAAGGGCACGCTTTCCAGACAGAAGACGAGGGAGTTTGGAGACAGTTCTGCAATCGTAGGGTGCGGGAACTGAGTCTACATCTGGATCATAAATGTGACGGAATTGGGAAGTTTATCTCGACCTGCGGTACACATTTACGCGAGCTACACCTCAGTTTTTCCATGGACCCAGGTTCTCGGTGTAATGAGTTGGAGAGGGCCATTTCCGTGCCACCGTTACAAGAATTGGAAAGGCTAAAACTTGGCCTTTATGACTGTAAGACGGAACAATCACTCAAGTATGAGTTGCTGACGACTACAACGGTCGCATTTCCTTCATTGAATCATTTGGTTTTGGACATAAGTGTGAATTACGAAAGGGCTGCTGGCAACAATTCGGTGATCCTTGGAAATGAGGCTTTTTTCTCAAAATTAGGACGGTCCATCCAAGCATTGACCATTTTACCTAAAGGAGTTCAGAAAGGATCGTGGGGATACTTAGAAGTGATGCAAAAGCTTGCCGTTTGGTTTCCACATTTGAGTAACCTGAGCTTGGATCTTGTACGGGTTGGGGTCACGGATTTATCGATGATGCGGGACGAGTTTGGACCATGATCGCCCATTCATTCTTATTTTTGTTTTTAGTATGCATTTATTATTATTTCCTTAATACATTGGCGGCCAAAATCAATCTGAATGTTTTATGCTTCAATCGTTCAACCATCCGTAATTTGCGAACCCTGAATAACCAAATCCGTGCCTTGAACGGGTGACATAGGCACCTGTTCCAGTATCATGTTTCTAAACGTTTCTGCAACAATACCATCCACCAAACAAACCGCACCTCCGGGACGATCCACCTGTGACATCCTGCGGTTCAAATCCGCCATGCAGAATAAGTCGCTAAACACCGCGTCCGCCCCTCCCTCCTTCTGCACTGCCCAGTTGGAGTGGTCCTGAGTGTCTGTCCAGGACCCCAAGGGAGTTTGATCAAAGGACCAGGGGTCGTCAATGCTCGGGTTGCCGAACATGGTCGTGCAGTATTTCAGTTCCTTCACATTCGTCACTCGTTCCGAGTCCGTGTAATACGCCTTGTCTTCATCTGTGTCAGCGCTCGGCCAGTGGTGGACGTGAAGTGGAACATCGTAGAGCGGGGAAAGGATCCCTGCGTAAAAGTCCACCTTTGCCCGTTTAGCAACCAAATCAAATACGGTTCCATCGTTTGCTCGCACTTCCGTAAGGGTGTAGTGGCGACGGTGGGTGGAGTCCCCTGGAATTAGCAGGTCGAAAGCTTCCAGGGCAATCCCACCTCCTCCCGTCGAATAGATGAAAGGTTTGAGTCGAGATACGTGGTCAGTCACAGCCGCCAATTGAGTGGGTGAGTTGAAAGTGATGCACGTATAAGTTTGTCCGTAGTGTCGGCTCGGTCCGTTATTCCGTAAATTCAAAAAAATAGTGGCTGTGCTCTGTGCCGCCTTTGCGGGTAACTTCGGATGAGTGTGGGATAATAGAACTCCGTTCTGGTCGTCAACAGCAAGGACGCCTGGAAAAAGTACACTGTTAGCTCAACAACTTTGGCCAAATCATAATTTAGTTTACACGCTACCTTTTGCATGTCCATATGAGCGATCTGAAGTGTACCCGTCGTTGTACATGATGTGCCGTATCCCATGATTGACGTCGGGGTCGTACAGGGCGTCGAGGGTTCTTACGATGGGGTTGTTAGCCTCCAGCTCTGCGTTTTGTAGTAAGTCCCAGTCGCTCCAGTCCGCCGTGTACACGGCTTTGCTGGAAAGGAAGAGGAATGAACTGACACCCTCATCCTTCTTTTGAGTGAGAATGACTTTGGGGAACTTGTAGGCAATGAACCAGTCCACAGGGGCCCCTTCTTCGTCTCGGCAGTAGAGTTGGGTCGGACGGATGCACTTGGCCAAGGTTTCCCAGGATGCAGAACGGCCGTCTGGGTCCATCTTACAGTTCACCTGTTCTTCCGTGGCTTCGAAGCCTGCCGTACATACCACAGGACAGTTGTCTCCGGACGGTGTGTTGGCACAACGCGACATTTCTTCTTCATTTTGGATGCCGGGAGCGGTGCTGCATCGAATATTTTCGTCTTCCTCGGGCTCGTCATCCGTATGCTTCTTTTCCTCTTGTTCTGCCCCATCCTCAGGAGAAAACTCTCTTTTGGGTGGGCGGGCGTAAGTACAGGGCCTTGTAGATGTGGATACAGTCCTCCGTACTCTTCGACCATTGCGAGGGGCTGGGCATGATCCTCCCCGGAGCAGGTTTTCTTTCGTTGTGGTTGAGGCCTCGGTTGAGGATGATGACTGCTAGGTGAAATCGGGATCCGTCGTGGTGGATGTGTGTTGTTTGTTGTCAGGTGCCGGCTCAGATGGGGTTTCTAGGGGGGCGGGTTCCGATTGGCAAATTTTTCTCGATCCACGTTCTTCAGGTGTTTTGGGAGCATCACCCTCGGGGAATACCGGGAAGCGAGGCATAAAGGGAATCGGAGGAAACATCGGTAGTACAGGGGCAATGGGGACTGGTGGTACAATTGGCACCGGTGGCACAACTGGGACAGGCGGGACAAAGGGGACCGGTGGCATAAATGGTAACGGCGGAAACGGGAAATAGCCCTCCCTTTCGGTGGTGGTTGGAATCGTCGTATCCACAATTGTAGTACCGGTAGTTGGAATGAGGGTAGTGGTACTCGAGGTTGTAGTACGGGTTGTGCTAGGCGGAGTTGGAATTCGCGTTGTTCTTCTGGGCGTTGCAATGAGCGTTGTGCTACTCGGAATTGGAGTACGGGTTGTACTGTAGAATGTAGCCTCAGTGGTAGACACAATAGTAGTAGTTGTTGCTCCAGGGTTGACTCCATCCTGCGTAACAAACTTGCTGTGACAGTATCCGTGTCGAGTGCAGTACCGTCCCAGCCGACAGTCGGCATGTGTGTCGCAAGTATGGTTGGCCCTTTCTTGGAGACTGTGTAACTTTGTTTGTATAGCGGTTGTCGTACCTGAGCAGTTGCGCTCGTCCTCGGCATTGGGACAATCCCACTCAGAGTCGCACTTGAAGGACAGGGGCTTACAGGATCTGTCGTCACAGGCAAAGCTGCCTGACCGACATTTACCCGCACAGTTAAGTTTATCTTTGCCATTAGGACAGTTTCGATCACCATCGCAAACCACATTTTCCCTACGGCATGTTCCGTCATCACAGGCAAATCGGCCTTCTCGACAACGTCCGACGCAGTTCCTTTCGTCCTCACCATTAGAACAGTCACGGTCGCCATCACATAAGTAAGACAATGGTTTACAGGAGCCATCATCACAGGTAAATTTGTCGGACGGACCAGTTCTAGTCGATTGTCGTGTGAAAACTGCGGAAAGCGGTTTCTCGATTCGTTCAGCTGTGCAGTTTCTTTCATCCTCGCCGTTAGGACAGTCACGGTCGCCATCACATAAGAAAATAAGGGGCGTACATGTTCCATCATCGCAGGCGAAGCGATCTGAAGTGCATCTTCCAGTGCAGTTCCTTTCGTCCTCGCCGTTAGGACATTCACGGTCGCCATCACATATGGAAGACAATGGTTTACAGGAGCCATCATCGCAAACAAATGTGTCAGATGTGCAAGGTCCAGTGGATTGGCCTGTGAAAATTCCGGAAAGAGGTTTCTGGATTCGATTAGCTGTGCAGTTTCTTTTGTCCTCGCCATTGGGACAGTCGTTGTCTCCGTCACATCGGTAGGACAACCGCGTGCACCTTCCATCATCGCAGGCAAATGTGCTCGGCTGGCAACGGTCTGTGCAGTTTTTCTCGTCCTCACCGTTGAGACAGTCCTGAAGGCCGTCGCACACATCCGACATACGTTTGCAGGTTCCATCGTCACAGATAAATCCACCGGAGGGACAGGCTTTTGTACAGTTTTTCTCGTCTTCTCCATTGGGACAATCCCGGTCTCCATCGCAAAAGTGCGACATGGGTTTACAGATTCCATTGTCACATGGGAAACGTCCGGGTGGGCAAATTCCGGTACAGTTGCGTTCGTCTTCGCCGTTGGAGCAATCGCGGTCGCCGTCACAAAGGTATAACATACGGGTGCAGCTTCCATCACCGCAGGAAAATGCTCCCGGCTGGCAACGGTCTGTGCAGTTTTTCTCGTCTTCTCCATTCGGACAATCCCGGTGTCCATCGCAAAAGTGCGACACGGGTTTACAGATTCCATTGTCACATGGGAAACGTCCTGGTGGGCAAATTCCGGTACAGTTTCGTTCGTCTTCGCCGTTGAAACAATCGCGATCGCCGTCACATAAGTAGGAAATTGGCTTGCATACCCCGTCATCACAGCGAAACTGATCCCTATCGCAGATCGGGCTGGCCGTAACGGACGTTAAGAATACCCCCACAAGGGTAAGCAGCAACATCTGTATTTTAAAAAAAATAAAAAATCACATATCTTAGTACAGTTATTTACGATGTAAAGGTAACCTACCTCATTCATAATTCAGAAATTTTCCCTATTCTAAAGTTTGACAATCTTGACACAGTTCCAATAAATTAATCAGAGGAAAAGAGTCCAAAATTTGGTTTTCATTGGAGTCGCCTTTCGGTAATGACATCCAATTGACTCAAGACTCTGCTTTTATGTATCCATGATTAGTCGTTACGCGGAAATTAATCTGGTAAACAGATGCATTCACAATCCTGAGTAATCCGTTCTTGCTGAGTAAAGAAAGGTCAATTTGACCTTTCAATTTCTGGGTAAATAACCCATTCATCCAAGACCGTGCAAAGTTCACATAAAAAGCTCTTGCATATGATACAAATGTGATTTGCCATTGCAGATCCTTTACGTCGAAGCCATATGAGTCGACAAACTATCGAGTAACCATTTCTTACTGCGAAAAAGCAGCCAAGGTTCAGCTATTTACAAAAGCTCGACAAATGTGTATGAGCCACGTCTCTGGTAAGCAGAAATTACGAGGAAGCCATTGCACATGTTTAGAGACACGTCGATTAAAGTTTACCACGAACATTTCTTGGTAGGTATGTAATAACCCAGTAGTTTCCTTATTCGTTATCATTCCAGCAATTCATCCAAGACAGGACAAAGTTCAAGGTGTTGCCTTTCTTGATGAATGAAATGTTTAATTGGCAAATTTGTCAAATCATACTTTACGGCGAAAATGTCTGTCAACGAGATGAAGAACGGATGAATCGTCCAATATTCTAATCACCAAGTGATAAAATGGGCTTCAGAGGTGTAATGCATGAGCCTAGATTGCTTGGTACTCTGACTGGACAGAAAGCGGTGTGATTCAGTCCTTTGCAAAAATGTCTTTTTATTCCCAAGGTCCCAGGCGTCATTACATTTCACACCGTCATCCATTTCTCTTTCCTGTAAACTAAAATCAAATCTGGTCCCCGAAACGTGTTCCCGTTCTTTTCTTCTGCAGATGAAGGGGGATTGTTCAGACAGGATCGAACGTGACTCCCTCCTGTGGTGAGGAAGAGTTAACATTTTATACGAATGTGTGGAGGTGATGATGTGACGGAAAAAGATGAATTGTCAAGGGACGCATTAAAAATTATGCGGTAAGAACCTGGCTCCTTCATTCGAGGGGTTTCAGTTGCCCTCTCAAGCTTTGAGCAAAACTCGACTTCAATTATTAAAAATTTCAAAAGCGTCAACAAATTATTGTTTCGTTTGTTTGTCAACCATTCAAAAATTGCATTTAAATGTATGAGCTCGAGCTCATACACAGTGGTTTGATTGTGAGAGAGGAGAAAGGTTTAAGTGGCATTTGTTTCCATGTCTATTTGTGGAAAAGCTGGGTGTTTCATATTCCATGCTCCATTGTGTATGAAAATACCAATTTAAATTCCATTTCGCCTTACAGAAAAAGTTTTCAGCCATGCAGCAGAGCTTTACTTGCCAGATATGGGATGTCAAGAGTTTTGTAGCCATGTCACAACCGCCTCTGCGGTTTGTTTGACTGTGAGGAGAAAGGTAAAAGGAGCTGAAGTGTGGTATGATCGTTCAATCCTTTTTTCTTTCCAGAATCCCTGCGGTCATTACATTTCACACCTTCCACGTCTGTCTGTGTCTACCCAGTTCTTCTTTTCTAGTCGGATGAAACCATGAACAAAGGGGAAGTCTGGAATGGTAAAGCGATGTCACCTATGTCAGACGATCTCAAGGTAGGAATTACGGCCTGTAATGTTCCTTCACCAATGACAATCCGTCTACCAAATCCCCAATTCCCAATCCGAGTATGACCAAAGAACCCGAAAATATGAAACCCGAAGCAGAGTTTATATACACCCGTACTTAAGTCATTATATAATTCTTCCACTGAAATGGAAAGTACGATTTCAGTTCAGCATGCATTTTTGTCGCATCCATGCTATGGATGCGTCATGTGAGTTAGGTTAGTCATCATATCATGATGTCATTTGGGCCATGGCTGTATGACAGCCTTGTGTCATTCATATAAAATAGATCACATCGAATAAATCTGGCACTTCCGAGCTTGACATCAAACCCACAGCATCTCTTCTCTCTCACTTCCCTGGTCTCATCTCGGTCGTCACATTTTAAGGAAAGATTTTACATTCGCAAAAATTAATTGCCCCGCCTTTCCATTCCTATGCTCGCAGAGAAAGACGATTTAGATAAGAAAGTTTTTCGTGCGGAAAGTAATCGTAGTTCGTTGGATTGAGCAATTTATCAAACTTATCCATTATCTGTCCAAAGAGAAGGGAGTGAAATAAATTAGACGTTTTTGAATGAATCATTCTCATCCTACTTCTTCTCCAGTTCGCATTCGCACGACCGAGTTCTTTTATGTTAATGTCTTGAACCGATGGCAATCAACCTAGGAAAGAAGGGGGAATTTCTTTAATTCCTTCCATTCACATTTCTTCCCACCTTCATGATGAAAGCTTTCGCGTTATTCTGGAATGGAGAAAGTGGCCTTCAATGAGTAAGGCTCAAAGATTTTTGTGAATAGCATTAATTCTCATTCAGTGCCGTTTTTTGTGCAAAATAGAAGGTAGCACTTGCTCGGATCTGGAAATAGCATTCCAAATTTCAATTCGTATGACATCGTTGTTCTGCCCTACCGTCCTTCCAATTGTGGAAATTTGAACCGAAAGTGATATTGTAACACTGGAATTTCCTCTTGAATGAGTTGGCTGGATTTGTGTTTGGATAGATTAGCTCTCCACTACTAGATTCACTCCTGAAATGAAGAAGATAAAGCGTTGGTGGTGCTTTGCTTGCACGGAATATTTTGTAGTTGGTTTGGTATCGATCTTTCTTCCACCCACGAAGTGCGGCATTACTTTTGGCATGTCGAGCGAGAGAAGGACAATATCTAATATAATGTTTTCTTTAGCCTTGGCCCTGGTGTGACTTGGGAGCTGGTCCAAGCATCAGAGCATTCGAGTGGAAAACAGGCTTTTGGAGACACGGAATAAAGTTGTAGTGAAGCTTATTTACGTACAACCCTTTTCCTATGGTATGGTATATCGAAGACATGGTTGCTTACAAGGGTGTGCAAATGTGATGGTGGGAGTTACAAGGAAACGTATTTGCTAATTGGAGGGAAAACTTGACTTTGACCAATTTAATTTTGCCTATACAAGCTCAATGCAAAAAAGTGGAATTTCCCCGATTCTTTGCAATGTTAATTTCGGCATTTTTGCCTATAACTCACGGGGGTAATTTTGAGATTTCTCGAAAAAAGAATTTTCTTGACCCGGAAGTATTCCATTTTTGGTTCAATGTACCATAAATATGGCGGTTCTAACTCCTTATGATCCTGGAAAACGTGAGGGCCTAAAAAAAGTCTGCAGAATTTGTAATTTGTCCATCTAAGCTGTTAATAGATCCCTACGGTCATTATTATCCACCAACTTTCATTTGACTTGGCTCTGATATTTTGTGTAGTGAAAGAAATTGGGGATCTTGTTAACACTCTCACTCTGTCCTTTGGGGAATCTTTTGTAACTCTTTTCCTAACCATTAGTTTCCACCCGCTTTAGGGACCACTGGCTTCATAACTTAACTTTTCTTCTGGACCGTGAATGAATATGGTTTCTTTGGTTGAGTACTTTTCAAAAACGGAACCATGGGAGAGTGAGAGAAAGTTACTTTACTTAACTGTGGTCGTCCTACTTTCACTCTACTTTGAAACAAGTTCTTATTAAGTATGTGTCTTATGGACCTTCACAGCTTTAAAGAAAGAGACCCAACATAAATCAAGTATTCTGTGTGGTTTCTTAACCGCTTGTTTGCTTTCACTTTTAGTAACTTCTCCCCACAGAGAAAGCAAGGAGTATGTAAACATTAAGTTTAAAGAAGAGTGTGGTAAATTTGACTGTGTTTATTTTCGGTGGTTGAAACGCGGCATGGTTTCTTGTATTTCTTGGAGAAAGTTGAAATATTTTTCAATTTCAAAAGTAAAAGCGTCATATTTCCTCCTCCACCTTGTTTGTATACCATTATGTATTCCAGAGGTTTATACTTGGCGTAGAAAAGTTGAAGGTTACATATTCCATGCTCAATTGTATATGAAAATACCAATTTAAATTCCATTTCCGCTCACAAAAAGTTTTTACCTTACACTCAGCAAGAGGTAAGCTAAGCGTAGGGTTTGGAAGATCGGATGACAAGAGTTCAGGAACCACGTACAACGTAACATCACAGAACCACCCGTGGGATTTGAGGTGGCTTTGGTTTGTTTGACTGTGTGTGGTTGAGATGAGAAAGGACGCATAGATGCCATGAGCCAAGTTAAGTGAGGCTTTCTTCCCCAAATCCCTGCGGTCATTACATCTCTCACCTTCCACATCACCTCTCAACAATCCTTTTGTACACTCAAAGAGGAAACATTCTATGAAGAAGCAACGGCAGGATTTCAAATGTAACCAAGAAATATTTTGTGTGTAGAATCTTAAGAGCATGAAGTGTGGCTGTGGAAACATACCGGTTGTAAAACGTCCAACTCAATGTCATTGGAATTACTCCTGAAAAATGTCGTGCATTTTTTGTAGCCCGGAGTCCTCCGAATGGATGCAGAAAGAGAGAGAAGCAAAGAGGATGTATAAATCTGTATTTGCGTTGGAGAGTACGTTCAGGAAGAAGGAAAGGAGAAAGTCGGGACGGGTAGAGTTTTGGGTTTTGTGTAGATGCTTCCGTCTTCTCCTCGGCAGTACGAAATAGAGTGTGTCAAAGTGATGTCGTATTTCTCTACGTCTCAAAACAATACAGTGAAATCATCTCAAACTTGGAGGAAGCCACCTACTACTTAACCACCTACTTAACCACCTACTCGCTTTGATTGCATATGTCAATAATGTAAACGTTTTGGATGGTTTTTTGCATATACGTTACGTTGCAAACAGCCGTGGACGGTGCAAGTGAAAGTGGTACCGAACTCCTCCGTATTCCACTCAAATACCGACTACAATTTGGTTGAATACGTTGGATATTGTGTCTCCAATTACAGCAGAGTTGTTCATTATTGTGGTCTTAAAAGTCATTCCGAACTTACAAGACATCTTGAAAATATAAGTTTGCAGAACAGAAATATGGAGTCGTGAATATTGTAATCGAAACGATGTCTTTTTATCCGCTTTTTCTACTTGACTGCATTTTGGAAAGCTAAAATTATTACTCGTTTTGTGTAACCTAAACCCTTCGGGAACGAGGCAATTGTGTAGACACCAAACTACAAGAAAAGACTCACGAAGAAACTCTGAGTTGAAAAGACAGTTGTGAAATGGAGACGTTATTAGTGAACTACGGCTGCTTCCTTCATTGATTGAGTGAGGTTCGTTTGCATCTTATAAACACTGCAGTAAGAAGAAACGCGATATCTTGAATCTTCCTTTTATTGAATTGACTACATCGACGGATAAAAGTCATGTTTTTAACAAGTATGTTATACTTGAGTAGAATTAATGGAGTAACGGAAGAGAGACAATGAGGACTAAGTATCTCCACTTCCTTCCTGACTTTTTTTTATCTGATTTGGTTCAGGTTCTGCCTTCGTTCTTCTCTTTTTGGGTGACAAATTTGACAGGGCAAATCGGATAAAGGGTAATGCAATAAAGTTCACGGGAAAAGAAAGAATTAAAGTGTGGATGAAGGAGATATAGATTAGATACTTGGCACATCCAACTCCGTTTGATACGTCAACCAGTCAGTAATCGTTAACGGAAAGGAGGAAATGTCAGAGATGCTGATAACATTTTTCCCACTCAAGAAAGAGAGGCGCAGGATAATTCTGTCTTTCGCAACGCCTTTCGTCCGATAGTTTATAAACGGCAATTGTGTGCGCTTATAAAATCGTATTAAAGGAAAATACGTTAGGCCCTCCATAATTGGCAGTAAGAACTGACTGGCATTAAGGGTGTGGGGCACAACTTTTCCAAAAGTTTTAGACCCAAAGTTCCCTAATTTCTTCTAATTGTAAGGTAAGCCAATTAAGTAGTGTGGATGGAAGGAGAGGATACATTTTTTGGACTTTCTCCCGTTCGATAGTGAAGTAGGAGAAAGTTTGGGAGAAGGGCGGTTCAGACTGGCAGTATACAGTCCTGCAATTGAACTAATTGTAAAAAGCGTGCATGTCTGACAAACGAAATAGTATTTGGAAAGACGTTTGATACTAATTAGTAATGGTACAATAGGTGCAAGGGGTAACACAAAAATAAAGTAGGATTAAGTGAATTCGACCTATTCAAGGAAACTTTCTCTTTCTCAACTTTTCCTTTTGTGTCCAACCGTCTTGCAAAAGGTGAAGGTAGGCACACCAGTAGAAGTTTCATGTTAGATACTTAAACTAGAATATACCGGATTGAATCAATAAAGTGGAAGGAAGAAAAGAAGGATTATACGAAAAGAAGGAAGCGAAATGAAGTGGATTAATGGTTAAGGAAGTGGTTACAATGAGTAATGTCAGATGTACCGTTTTAATTGGGAAAATTTGTAGCAGAAAGTTTTCTTAATACGAAAAGTTTCCATACAATTTTTTCTACTTGTGCGTAAGTTTATGAAATTATTTTTATGAGAGACGGAAGCATTAATGCAGTGTTGAATGAATCTTTACACAAAAAATAGAAAGTTTCAAAACAATACACTTTTGGCATTTTCACTCACCTGGGATTTTAAGTTTTGGGTTCTGTGATTTATCTATTTGACAAAGAATCTATAAAAACGTCGAATTGTTTTGCAGGAATCGAAGTTGGAAGAATGCAACCTCCCAAGGGGGACATTTATTATCATTCCGTCATCTGCTTTACATTCATTGGATTGGGATGCCCAAAACGACAGGTTTCACCTACACGATTCTGTATTTGCAGGAGGGCAATAAACGCCAGAAATCGGAAAGGAATATAACTTTTCTTTTTCCAAAACAACTATGCGTGCTATGATATAATGGAGTGGGTTTAACTTTTATCGGAATTGGCTTCAATAAGTTTCCTGCTCTGTGAAGCATCCATGCCAATAAAATATATTTTATTACGTAAGCAAATAAAGAACTCGAGGCTGATTTTCCTCTGGATTGTGGTCTCGAAGAATTGGCAAATTTAAGGACCCAGTCATTTCGCATTTTCTCATAATAATAATTGACTTTTCCTTCTCCAAGCAAGAAAGAAAGCCCATTTCCTAATATATTTCGTGCCTGAAGTAATCCTCGTTTTAGATTGGGCCATTTATCAAACTTATCCATTATCTGTCCAAACACAGTGGGTGTAATAAATTCCAAAGAAAAGATAATTCGTTTTCTTCTTTAATTCCCACGCCCGAATGCTTTTATGTTAATGTGTCTGAATCAAAGTGTCCCATTGCATAATATGCAAAGGAGAAGGAGAAAGCTTTTGCAAATAAAAGTGGACCTTTTTTTAATTTCCTCTTCTTCTTTCGTGTTTCAGGTTCCTTTCTTCCCACCTGAATCGTGACAGTGAATGAATAGACAGAATTTTCTCTGTGAATAGCACTAACTCTCCCACTTGTCATTTCATTCATTGGAGGAAAAGGAAACTCGGAAAGTGAAAGTGTCAGTTTTTTTCCTAAAAGACGAAAGTAATTTCCTTCTTCGAGCAGGAAAGACTGAATGAATGAATGGTGCGAAAGTAGGAGTTATTATGGGGGTTCTTTTGTACGGTTGGATAGTTTTAACGACTCTCTCGTAACATCGCTATGTGGGTCCCCCAAACGTATCATCCTTTCTAATTAAAGAGCTTCTTCTTTCACCTTTTTTGAGTGACTTGTGAATGTGAAAGGCTATTTTTTGCATTTTGTTGTCGGCGAAAAATGATGTATGGTTCCAACGGCTGTTTGTTTGTCGGTGAACAAGGTTTAATTGGAAAATATGTATGCAATATTCATGTGTTTGCTAAAAATATGTATATGTGTACCCAACTGCCACTCCTTTTTAACTTCCCTGACTCAAATTATGCTCCGTCAGAAAGGAGGAGATCATTAACGTCGAGGATATGAAGAGTTATATATTTGCAGGCTGCGAAGGGAAGTGTATTAGACGAGTAAATGTAAATTATGGCCAAAAGCAGGGTTTGCTTTGGTGTGTATAAGAGAGAGAAGACTGAGAGAACACAAAAAAGTTTTCTACTTCGTTTTACTCCGTAACCATGATTAATGTTAGGTGGTTTGTTCCTCCAAGTTTAGAAGAACACAAAGTAGGTATGTATATACGTAGACGACCTAATAATTCCACCTTAATAAAGCTGCCAACTTTTGGCCACACCACCACTCCTCCTCTTCATAAAAAGATATGACATAAATAAATTGGCATGGTGTGGGAAATGACACATGTGCTTCAGAAGTTATTATCTAGAATTCACCCACACACTCTTGAGTTTGAGGTGGAGTTGATTAAGGAGAGTAAAAAGGGTGTAAAAAAGTTGTAAAGTTTAAATGAATTCACTTGATGTCAACTTCTTCATGAAAGAAGAAGTCTCGGGGTCTGCACAGCTGCTCACTTTCGTATGCTGATGCAATTCTATATTATTTCAGTGAATTCGAGAAAAGGTATCGAATTGAAATGAAGTTCCGGTAACAAGAGCTTCCTATCTCCTTTCCCTTTTCCTGACATATTTAAATCATATCAAATTTCCTTCACAAATTCATCTAGAAATGTTCGTCTGTTGCGCAATGTATGGGTCTCTCTATCTTCCGTTTCCTCTAGAAAGTTATAAGGCCGTAAAGAACACGGAAGAGAAAGTAAAGGTGTGGGAGGATGAAAGTGGATGGGTATACATAGTCCCACGAATTCATTTCCAAGCACTTTGCGACTGAATTTCAAAACGTGGCTCGGTTTTCACTTCCGACAGCTTTCTCCACGGCATAGATACATTCTAAGTTACCATAGGAAAGTCGCGCCATCCTGAGTTTAGGAGGTCCATGAAGGGAATGTAGGTCGGGTGGTAAATTTAACATGAGGTGCAAGGTTGGATACGCAGTTCTTTATACCCAGGACAGTATGTCGCAGAATCCTACCAATTTTTCATTCCGAAAGTTGTTATTACGACTTCAAAAGATGCAAGAAATCGATGTATTTGTTTTTATGTTTACGTCTTAATCAACCTTAACTAAACAAACGGGGTTTTTGGCAACGGTAAGGTTTTGCGGTACATTCAAGTTTCTAAGTTTCCAAACCCCTGGGCATACGTATGTACAGAGATTTGCCAAAATAAAACCCTGCTCCATCCCATAAGTAAACACCCCCCAAAAAAGAACACATTGTTCACCAGAGTAAACATTGCGGGCCTTTTAAAATGAATGAATGGATGGATGGAAATGGCCAAAGTTAGATGTACTAAACTGCAGCAAGTCAGTCTCCGTAGGTTTCTTTAGAGGTGAAATGAAAGTAGAGGAAAGGGAAAGAGAGAAGAATGGACAACTTGAATTATTGTTCCCAAAGGAATCCTCCTGGGCTGAGTGTATAATAGTCAGGCTTTACTCCAAAACTAACGTATAAGCTTTTCATTCTTCTTTCTTGGATAACGTGTGCGAATATAATGCCCGTCGCAAAGCGTAAAGTAAGAAGAAGTATAAAGAAAGACGGGTTGTTAAAAAAGGTCGTACACATAAGGACGTTATGAACCTGTTCCACTTCCTTAACGACACTTTCTCTCTTTCTCCCCCTTTTGGATTAAAAGTTATCACACACACATGAACTGACATGGCAAAGGGGGGAAACGCATTCAACGGAGTCAATATAATGGAAATGGTGATGCTTTTGAAGTTGAGAAAGTCGGGTCATAAAAAACAAACGATTCCAACTGGAGTCCAATTGCTTTTCACCTTCAGCAAATATCAAGCAGTCAGGTGAACGTCGGATGTATGAAAGGGAAGAAAACAGTATTTTTCTCAGTCAAACGGCTCTCTTTACACGTAAATATTTGGACCTCTGTTGGACACCACAGCTGATCAGGTACAATCAGCTGAGATACCCCCTTAAGGGGGGGAGGGCTTGAAGGGGAAATCTGGAAGGAGAAAGTTGACGTGTTTGACGAGATATGTTTTGTTAGAAATTGTTGTTTGGATTGATGTTTTCCAGACTTCAACTTTCAGCTGATCAACTGCAATCAGCTGTTAGATTATTTGTTGTTTTTCGCATGCTTTTTTGTTATCTAACAATCCAACGAGTTGATCAGTTCGTTGTTGCTTTGTTGATAGAGAAAGTACCTAAAATACCTCTTTCTCCACCCAAAGATGGATACAGTCAGCGTAAGGAAAAGTCTGAGTTGTGTGTGGCAGACACAAAACAACATCTGGCTCCTGTCATAAAAATAACTAACCTCCTTTCTCTTTCTTTATTTCTTTCTCAAGACGAAGAGGAAGATACTTTCCCCAGGAAAAAAAGAAGCAACTAAACTAGAATGGACGAGGAAAACTTTCCCTTATGCACAACTTCGAATGCTCAATTTATGGGGAAGCTTGTTGAAGTTAATACAAAAACGAGACACTTTTTTACCTTCTTTCGAAATGCTTTCCAGTTTTGTTTGTTTAACACCATTCAAATCAAGTGACTTCCATTACCTCGACTTGTGTTCGGAAAGGAACAACTGATGGGAAGGGGACATGTTTAGAATATCAATGTTTTGTACGCCAAAGGTTCTTACGTCTAGATGGATGGAAAGTCCAGAGAAGAGAACACACACATACAGAAGACTTTTCCCCTTGAGTGAACTTCGGTTCGTGTTTGGATAGATTAGCTCTCTGAATTCACTCTTGGCAAGGACGAAAAAGAGAAAGTGCCGGTGGTGGTGGTGCAGGCTAAGCTTTTGTATCGATCTTCCAGTCACTGCGTTAGCGTTATACTTTTGGCTCTCGCTTTCTCTCTATGTCTATGTGACGCGAATGATTTGAGTTCTCTCTCTCTCTCTAGACCTAGGAGAAGAGAGAAGTGAAGTCGGCTGGAAAAGCGGGTTGGCATGTGATCTAGAGAGAGAGAAGAGAAAGTTGGTAGTAGGTATTTATTTATTTATGCGGTCCTTTGCAGGAGACTTTCACCGTAGAGAATGTCATCTTTCTACGTTACGTCGAAACGAAGGAAACCCATGATATTGACATGGATGTTATAATCCTTCCTGAACTGAGTGAAGAAGAAGCAACCTCTTTTGGTCATTATATAACAACTTTCACTTCGTTGCTTTACAAAAATTGGCATCTTGTTAACTCTAGTGTCCTTTGGGGAAACTTAACTAAGGCGGCCACCAATAGGTTCCTAACTTTTTGTTCCTCTCTGGACCGTGAACAAGAATATGGTCTGGTGTCTTTGGTTGAGTAATTTCATTCTCTTCCAAGGAAGCGGAACCTTGGGAGTAAGAAAGAGAAAGAAAGTTAGTTGGTTTCGTTGTGGTCGGCCCACTTTCACTTCTTCAGAAAACATGTATCTTGGATGAAGTGAACTTACTTCCTTACGCCAAGGGGGAATAGCGCCGATAAATCACGTATCTTCATCTTGTGGGCCGCAGCTTGTGAGGGTGAGCGTCCACCTTTTTTGGGGAGAGAAAGTATTTTTTAAGAGTGGAAGGATGCTTGGATGCTAAATTAGGGCAGACGCCTTGCTAGGGATGAGAAGAAAGTTTTACGGAGGGTTATGGAATACGTAAAATTTTATCGCTAATTCGAAAATGCGAAAGTATGGAAAGTAGGAAAGTTTGTTCACCTACCTTATCTTCTTTAGTTTCTCACATGCATGCAAGGATCGATTCACATTCTTATGTTCGTTCATGACTGTTCAAAAATATTAGTGTGTGGCGTTGTGGGAGATTAGAATGCCTCGGAGCACCTTTGGTTACTGCGGTGAAAAGCTAGGCGTGAGAGATGGGGATTTGGCAAAACCTTTGTTTTTGACGATCTTGCGGTCTTCGTACTTCACCGAACACCTTCCTGATTCACAGCAAAGAAATTATGGAAACAGGCGTCATGGAATCATTCAAATGTTTTAGCGGGAATCCCTGATACAAGCGTAACCAGGAATAATTGTCACTTCGTTACACCAATTTCTGAGATTTCGGCCACCTGCAATTTGCCTGCGATAACTTAATTTGGCGGTGAAAGGAAAGATTTGGTTTGGTGAAGAAAGGATTGCTCAAAACAGTGGTAAAGTCTGTGATAAGTTAGAAAAAATTGTACGGAACATCCACTCATAAGTCCTTTATCAAATGCCAACTCACGGACGCCAAAATGTTCACCACAATAAGAAACCGAGGGGTTTGGTTTAGCATATATAATGTAAGCACTTGAGTAGATAGATACTGCCCCTCGTAGGAACAAAGTAGAGTAGAGATAGTTAATTAAATCGAGAGTGGTTGGTGGAGAATTAACCGGTCGAGGAAGATGATGAGCGCAAGGGAAAACGGAGTTACAGTTTAAATACAAGCCATACCTCACTCGGGGCCGATCGAATGAAGAGGAGAGCAGAGGTTATTCAATCCTTCCAGAGTGAGATGTTGGATGTGGAAAAGAAGAAGAGAGAAAGTCGGGTTATATTGAAAGCTTCTTGACTGAGGTCTGCAGTACGGAAAAGAGTCTTGAGGGAGAAAGACGCGTCTCTCTCCTTCGTTTGAAAGAAGTGTGTGTTTAGTACGTGGTTTGTGGGTTGGTTCGTAGTCAGTGAAAGTGCAACAATTAATGGGCATTTCCATTGCGACTAATCACATTTTCCGTCGGGTAGGTACTATTGTGAGACTGTGCCAAACTGAGTCTTTTCCTTCTTTACGTCACTCTCTTACGCCACTTTCTCAGTTTTGAGTTTTAACGGATTTGGGTAGTTCTGGCAAAATTGACAGGGTAAATCGGATAAAGGATAATGCAATCAAGTTTTTAGGAACTGTCTGTCTGATGGGAAGGGAAACTGGGATACTTTCTTTCTGGACTTGAATGTCCATCCCATCCGATCTAAGCAGTCCGTTCTTGTTACTTTCCTTCTAAGAAAAGAAACATGTTAAGAACTTGATAACCTTTCTTTTTTGAACCAACTGGACAGAATGGATAATGGCAGTATAATCCACTTGCTCTTTTCTTGTTCATCTGTTCATTCTTGTTTCATTTTTACAGTGGGTTTTGTATCGTGTTGTAGAAAACAATCAAGTACATGCAATTTATAGTAAATGAATATGCTACGTTTATCACGAAAGTTACAAGAGTTGGAGAAAACAAAAGGTCACATTTCATTAATGTTTTCTTCCC
>JAQIWU010000969.1:0-19866 GCA_034696445.1 Isotomiella minor | reverse complement strand
GATCTGAGCTGTACTGATGCCGATGGTACGCTGCTATTTTTGAATAGTGAAAGTATAGCTCCCACTGTCGTTAGAGTCTGTGCAATTTTACAATTACAAAGTCATTTGCCAGACGTGAAGAATAGATTTAGAACAAACTATAAGACTTGTTTTGACCGGACTGTTGTTCAAATCGGTTGGTCAGTTAGTTGGGATTGGGATGCGTTGATCTAATAAGGATTGCCTAATTTATTTATTCCTTTTCTGTTTCGCTGTTTGGGTGGTGTAGCGTTTATTATACGTTGCGTGGTGGCGAGGCATTTCATTTCACTTCATTTATTCAGTTCAAAATTTCTTCTTTCTCTCTACTCTCCCATCTTTCATTGGTTAATCAACGCAATAAAATATATATTTAACACATTGGGTTGAATGTTCAAGACTTCTGGTTGTCATGGAAGAGGCAGGGGCACTATGCAGTAAAATTTTCCATTTAGCAATTTAGAACCATTGTCGCACAATATCATTTTCCTTCTTTGCGTGTATGAGTCCATCTTTATCATTTGCGTTACATTCAACAAACAATTAAGGCACAATGTCTAGTTTTAGTAACATGTGCACAAAATTAGATTGAATGGACAAGCCATAGAAACCAGCTCCGCTAAAAAAATTGAACATTTTTGGCAGTAGTTATCATTAAAGGATTGAAGACGACCAAACAACTGAAGACAACAAAATGGAACTCATCGTCAAAAGTGAGGGAGATGCTGCCATATGCTGATTATGGTCATCTTCATCCTTTCTACTTGTTGTAAAAACTCCTGTTTCTACTTCACAGTTTCACATCAAATCAATTAACTTTTAACTCAATTCAATACACAAAATTATTTACACGAATTCAATTAGCTATGGAATCAATCTGTTGAATGTAAAGCAATAGGGGGATGGGAATGTCAGCCTGCCCCTCACATCTGCGTCGTTGAAGACTACCTGAAAAGAATTACCTTGTCTTGAATAATATTTTAAGAAAATGCTAACCCATGAGAACAGTAGCAGTTTAATGAGCTTCAGAATCGAGTTAATCAACAATTTTATTCAGATTGCAATTTGATAACAAATGCAGTGGATTTGACCAACGAATCCTTCTCATTAAGTCAAAGTGATCTGATTAATACTTTCTCCTAATTAGTTTCTACCGGTTAATTGTTATGTACGATTGGCTCTGATTTATTCATAAACGTACAAGCACATAGGGAATCCAATTTTCCACCCCCTCATTTTATCTACCGAAGAATAAATTAAAGCATGAAACCTTAAATCAGCTCTCTAAGGCATGCATGCACAAATTCCATGCTTGTTTATTAACCTTATTTGTTTTAATTAGAATAAAATAAATTCTTAAACTTGACATTGATTTTTTTTTGGGTTGTGGTTCGTTCCTTCTGTCCATTTAAACTGAACTCCACCTCACATTCTTTTCATTCCAATCACCCAGTCCCACTGGTTCCCTTTTTCTCTGCTCAAATCTCAACTTTTTATTACAGAAATTACCTGGCTGTTCATATCATAAAATACGTTCATCTCCCTGATGATCACGTTTGATAAGATGACGTTACTAGGGCAGGAAGGAAATTAAATTAAATACTGACGAGGTAAAAAGAAGTTTGCTAAAATTTAATAATTGGAAATATTTTAAAGAATAGAGGACTGTCACTAAATTTGTTCAATTGGAGCATATTATACAGCCAGTTTTTATTGCATTACTCTATTGTTGTTATTGCGAGCAAACAAGTTTGTCAACTAATTAGCCACCGTTTTAGTTTTATTATAATGTGTTGGTGCTGCCGGACAGGTGGTGGTTGTATTTTGTATAGCTCAAGTCATAATGTTACCGTTGACAGCTATGATCATTATCACACTTTTGTCACCACTTCAGTTTCGCACAATTGACTATGAAAGTGACTATGCTACCTCCATTTCCATCCACATTCTTCTCCTCTATTGAAAACTATGCATTGCCTACTAATCTGGCAACGTAGTAAATTTTTGCACTGCAAATTCACTTTCCACGTGGCATTATTTAAGCAGAATATGTGAGGACATTATCAAATCCAACTAAACAACATTGGTTATAATTTGTTACCTATTTGTTCCAAGGCGAGCATGGTTATGATGTATAATAATGCCAATCCTTCTTAGCATTATCGCGTTATTGCAAATTGAATTTCCTATGGTTTTGTACAGCAGGCATCGTGAGGCGTGATCGATGGTTTTGATTAACAGCAAGTTGACAGACGCACCTGCTAATGGTTCTTGACTAATTATCTTTTGTGTACCTTACCCTCATTAACTGGTATGGCTATCACTTATCAAAATAAAATAAAACAACTTTTGCTCCTTCCTCTATCTATCAATTATCTATAGCAGGTCTGATGCTGCTAGATGTGTGATTTTATTGTCATCGTTTTTATTACTGCACGCTATAAATTTTAGTCTTTTCATATATGGGATAAGTTCATCAAATTAGCAAAATCCTTTTACTGTGCAATCAAATAAGGTATGCTTCGACAACTAATATTTACGTAGGTATATATGCGTGCGAAATAATTCGCGGACACCTTTTTCAATACCAACCGCATTATTAAGCATAATGACATGCAAGACAAGATAAGGGGAAAATGCGGGGTGGGTGCATGAAGCGCATAAATCATTGAATTGGGATTATTAGCATTCAATTAATTGATAGACGATAAACTACCGTGCCTTATACTTTTGAATAGAATGAATGTATCATGTAAGATACTTTGTGCTTTAAGTCAGCAAACTCGTCAATTTTCCTCATTTGGTTCGGGGTCAATAGCTCATGTCGTCTAACTTAGGTAAGTGTAATTACCTGTTATATTCTAGATCGATGTAGGCTTTTGTATTCTCTATCAGAAATCAATAATGAAATCAGTAACTGCATAAGTGCGATATCGTTTAACTTTACTATGCTGTCGCTATCACTTATAAAATAAATATCAAGTATAAAATGCAACTATAATAATTAGCGTCTAGACTTCCCTGTATAAGTAAAACTAGTATGCATAATAAGCTGAACAAAATTAATTAATTACTGTAGCTTTTGACAGGTTTTTGATTGATTGACCGATTAATGTCATTTTGGTTGAGGGATCTCATAGGCAAGCTTTTATCAACTTTGTTTCTCTTCTCACCTTTGTACGTTCCGATCGCAAACAAATGACATACCTTTCAATCAAGAAGAGAAGAAGACAAGATAAAACTATGACATTTTAAGAGTTGAATGACGAATAACTCAGCTCATCATCATCTCCATCTGCAAGTAAACTGTAAACAGAGAGACAGTCCATTTCATGAATTTGGATTAGGATTAAGATGCATAATTGCTTGGCTTAAAAAACAACTTTGACTTTACACATCACATCATCACATTGTTTCTGGTCGACGTGAGTAACTTGAGGACAAAATGGTTAAAAAGGCGAATGAGTTTAATCTTGCATTTATTTAGGATGATGATGCAGTTGTTGTTGTTTGTACAATAACGAAGCATACGGGTATAATGAGTCGAGGAGGAAGATGGATAAAGTAATCTAAAGGGTAACAGGAGAGGGAGGCAGGCATACGATATTATTAAGCAAGTGAAATGAGCGGATGGAATTACAGGAACACAAAGATGCTTCTCTTAATTGCAAAATGATGTTGATCTAATTGGCCCTGTTTATGAGATAGAGAGCGGTGTTAAACTAAACTTACTCAACTCACTTCGGCTACTGCATTACCCATTTTCTTTTATCTACAAAACCACTTTTCTCTCTTCTTCCTCCATCCATCCATCCATCCATACTCGTTTCTCTCAATCCCAAAAACTCACCTCTTTCCTTTCCATCCACCCTTGTTAGTATTAAAGTCTTTAAAACTAAATCAAAAAGCAGGATAGTAACCAATCGACCAGAATCAAGAAAGTATTGTTACCTGGTCAGCATTGTAATAATGTAATGCAAGGACAGTGTGGTATGAAAAAGTGAAGAAAAATATTGCAATTCAAAGGAATTTTACTAAAACAAAAGTAATTTTATTGCATTTCCTTCACCATCATCACCCTAACACGATAGGTAAACACCTACGTAGGTATGTGTCGCAGCTTCGAGTATGATAAAAGCGTCAACTCCAAAGCTATAGTGCGTTCTGTTTTTCTCAGCGAATGATGTGTGAAGTGAAAAGCATAAAGAGTTGGTTTGTGATGCTACCCATAGCAAAGAATCCTCATATTGCTTGCCAACTGAGACACGATAGGACGGAGAGATACATACACGAGTGAAAAGGAAGGAATGAAGTGTGGAGAAAGTTCCTCTTCCTAACTTTCTCCCAAGTAAAAGCTCGTAATCCTCGTTGATGTTGCTGTTGCTAACTGTAATTGCATTGTACTTGCGAAGTACGCTCACTGACACCATGTTGTAGCAATAACAAGTAGCGTTATTAGTGTAGACGCAGCTACTGTGGTCTTCGTGGTGTCGTCGTAGCGGATGAAAATTTTATGGAATAGGACAGATTGAGCCATAAAACGGCTTGGTGTGTGCGTGCGAGAGAGTAAAAGAGATAGAGATTCTGTTATGTTTCGTTGTCCTCAATTGAAATTGAAAAGGAGATGGGAATGAAATTTAGTTCCTTTCACTATAGGGATGGCATTACATCAACATCATATCGTCACATCACGATGCATCGCTCGTAAAAGATAGGTCACATGCTGCAGAACACTTTGTACAGAGAGTAGGGAGAAAGAAGTGAATTCCATACAAACAGCATCATACGAAATTAAAATTACCCTGGCGCTGAATAAACAAGGAACTGGAGGAAAGTATTTAAATGCATTTATTTGAGAGGTTTGTTGTGGAGGAGGAAAGTGAAAGGCAGAAGGAAAAGAATCGGCATGTTATTAGCGAGAGAATAAGGACCATCATCCTCATCGACAATGAACTGTATCAATTTCAATACAAAAAATATCTGTACAGACAGATTCTCTGCCACCACCACTGCATTATTATTATGTCTGCTAAATAGAGTTGAATTGGTTGGGTTGGGTTGATGGGTTGGACGGATGGATGGATGGCTGATTGTACGTACGTTCGTTTGGAGAAAGGAGAGAGAATGAGTGAATAGACAGGGAGCATAGAGCAAGTAGGGAAGAGAAAGAGAGGAATATCATCATCGTGATTTGGGAAGAGGGCCTAAACGATTTCCGATGATCAGCGTTTCCACAAAGTGCTTGTAAAGTGTTGACTCGGTTTGGTCTGGCTTTTGCTATGGGGTTTTGTGTGTGTGTGTGGAGTTGAGTGGAGTTTAGTTTCTGCCCTGTAAAATAAGATGAAGTGAGATGTGAGAGAGAGAGGAGAAGACCCTATAAATTGGATATCAACGTAGTGACAAGTCGGAAATTGGACTTTTTCCCCGGGTGTTAGAGAGGAAATGAGCCTGAAACGGGTTTTTAAGCAATTCTTATCACCATCTCACTCACTCTTTCCTTTCTCTCTCTTCTCTCTCTCTCCCTCCCTCGTCCTCTCTTTCTTCTTTCTCTTTTCCACCCTATGCTCTGACTTTGACTTTGACTTCCATTCATTGCACTTCTTCGCGCACCAACCAGCCAACCCAAAAGTGTCTATTTTGAACCACCCTTTAACCAGGCAATTTGAGAATTTAGTCAAAGTCAAATTGTCTCTTTCTACTTTTAGTAGAGGTGCTTGTAGTCCGTTATTTATCAATAACTTTTAGAATTTATTTCTTTCATTTTCCCTTACTTGCCTACCTCCCACTCAATTGCCATGCAATTCAGGGACCCAAGTGTGAATAGGAAATTATATAGTGTGAACTGAAGAGCTTCCATTTTTGGTCCTGGCTCTCCAAACAGAATTTGTTTATTGGTTTTCTTTTCATGCTCAAAATTATTTGAGGCAATAATCGGGACGGAATAGATAATTTTCCATTGCAGTATCGCAATGTAAATAAAATTATTTATTAAAGCGGAATACGAGATGATGCATAAAAATCCACTTTGGTGGGCTTGGCTATATATATGACTCTTTCGCCTACTTCCTTGCCTTGAGTTGGTTGTTTGCGTGTGTGCTGCACGAAGAAGTAGAAAAGTGAAAGACAGAGGGAAAAGCCTTGTCTAATGTAAGATAAATTTCATTAGGAAGGGAAGAGCTAAATGATATTGTATTATCCACGACCCCCAGTCCTCAACAGGGGTCCTATTATTGCCCAATCAGTCCAACCCCCTGCTGAAGCTCCAGCAAAAACCTAAATCCCCATCATATTATTATCATTATTATTATTACTATTATTACTACCATCATCAACACATCACACGCTCACAGAGGACATAACACAACACACAATTCTCATCTTCCTCCTCCTCCATGGATCCTTCTTTCTTTTCTCGTCGTGTCCACAACTTTCTTCATTCGCAGCTCAGGCCTTCATCTCGTCTCATCTAATATTCTTCCTCATATTTTACTGCTATCATAATATGACATAAATACTCACTCTTTAGATATGAGTCATCACCATCATCCGTCTGTCATTCCCTAATCCACGTTTCACAGTTTCTCCTTTGTGGAGAAGAGACAGGGCGAAAGTCTTTGACTTACTTGACAAAGACTATGAGCGTCCGTATAATTTTGGAACGTTATATTTGTTTCCTTCAACAGACGTAGGTCGTGGATACAATAAAATTCCCGATTCGAAAATTGAGAGGAAAGGAAGGAAATGTCATGAGCGAACGCGAAGTTAAAGCTAAAAGGAAATATGATCAATGGGTGACGTGTGGATGAGATTGAAAATTATGGCTCGATTTGATGTAATTGGAAGATAAGCTCTTTTGAATAAATGAATGAGATAAAACACAGTTTCGTTTCATACATCATGAAACCAAAGTGGGTGAGCTGACGTGAGTTGTGGTGGAAACACTAATAGTTGATGCTAGTAAATTTTACTTCCTTTCACTTCTGATATATAACCAATGAAATGTGACACTCTTTCTCGTCAAATGCATTGTCTGTTGTGCAATCACTGCTAACATTATTGTGTGCTACAATTACAATTGAGAAGTGTCCCTTCATTGTATTTCCTTGTTCCCTTATGAACCCAGCATTTAGGCTGAAAATAGTCAAGGTTTTTTATTTCAGTTTTTCCATTAATTTGTTTTTGTGCTACAAAGTCAATTTATCCGTGACTTCCAAATTATTTTGTCGGGACTAGATATAAAATAAATATTGATGATGCACGCATATTTACTTAGGTCTCCAACTTGTGTACGAAGGTGATAGCAAAGCAATGGAATGTGAAGACGGTGTGGAGTAATTGGGAGGGCATTCTTTTCAAATGATGATGATGAAACAAGGCGTAGAATTAAAGCTACAAAGTGCGTACCCCTTCATTATTGATAAAAGAAGGAAGGAAGGGGAACAGTGGAGTGGACCAACTGGATAAAAGTGTATAGGCAAAGCATTAAAGCTGGATGGAGTTCATCTCTAAAGTCAAAAGCCAAAGTCAAAGTGACCGCGGGCGATAAAAAGTGTTGTTTAATCTTGACCAAAAATCTTTTCAAAGGTTTGGGCAGGTGTTAAGACCCAATTAGTAGTGAAATATTGCTCTTGATCTAACCTGTGACAAAATCGAAAAATGCTACCGGTTTTCATCTCCTTTTCCACCTCCTCCATTTCATTTCTTTCTTCTTTTCATTCCCATCACACATGCAATTTAGTTCAAGGGAAAGTGGTTGGAAGGTATTATCGACCTGACGAGACAGAGTTACGTCATGTTGGTTTATCAAAGTGCTTGGCCCGTTTGTCCATCTATAATTCTCTGTTGCAGACATACACCGTCCCCTCTTCCACTTGTAGGGAAGGATTCGGAATCCTGAGGTGCGATATAAAAGGGGCACAATGCTGAATAACCTTCTATCGTCAATGAATGTGGCATTACTGGCTGCGCTACTTGGCATCATCTCTCCGTTTACAGTGTTTTCATTACTATTACTATTAGCAGTCCTATAATAGAGGACAAATTTTATTAGCAGCCACGTAACAGTTAAATGGGAATGACTGACAAGTAAAAGTGAAGTGGTTAAAGTAGTTCGTTCGGTAGTATAATAGTGGAAGAGCGAGTTGGGTTGAGTCAACCAAGTCAGCTTTTACTATCATCATGGTAATCATATTATTATCCAAGAGAAAATAAATAAGGAGACATTTGGGAGACCTCCAGGAATTGGAGGTTGAATGTTGAATTCAAATTACTCAATTAAAGGTCTTACGTGTGGCCTGAAGCCATGTCCTTTAAAATAATAAAATCCACCTCATCGCACCACTACACTCTTTACTACTTACGCATCCGATAATCAAATTCAATAATAATGCAATGCCACCACGACATAGAACTGTATCACTGCTCTTACAACAATGCCAGAGAAGACGTCGTCTAGTTAAAAAGTTACTGCTACCGATTCAATTGGACGACTTGGACCGCACTGCTTGCTGTTACACGAGTTGTTGTTGCTGCTGTCGTTCTGATGAGATGATGAGGCAGCTTTCGTACTCAGCACTTACAAACTTACCTGCCTAGTCAAATGAACATCATTTGTTATCAAAGTAGTTTCTCTTTACGCTGATAAGATCCAGCCATCCATCCATCCGTCCGACCAACAAATGAACTCGAGTCAAGCCCAACACACAATCCAACGCAAGTAGCAGGGAAAGACAACTGTAGTGAGTGCAATCCAATCTCGTTATCGTCAAATAAATAAATAAATAAATAAGTCCTGAGGTAAGTAGTAAAGCCGGAGCTAAAAAGTATAACAAGATTATGAAGAGAAGTTGTAAAAGTCAACCCTTTTAAGTATCTCCTCTTCTATGAGACACTGCACAACTGAAAGTCTAATCCAATATGTGTGGTGAATTTGATTATTATTCATTCATTGCTTTACTTTCCTTCATTTTGTATTTATTTATTGTCTTGTTTGTCAGCTCATCATCATCATTTTTTAAATGAAGAAAGCCAAGGTTGACTGATTCTTGTCTCGAGTGTACGTACGATGGAGGGAGGAAAGACGTAACTCAATGAGGATCTATTTGCTCCTTCAGTCTTCGATTCCCAATGGAATGGAACAACAACTTGTCCAACCAACCAAACCAAAACTAACTAACTAACTGGGCGGTCCAATGATGATCCAAACTTCACCCATTCAAATTCCATTCAAGCGATTGATTGAATGCAAAAAATGCCAAGACATAAAATAAAATAAAACCAAACAAATTCAATCAAAATTAATTAACTGGACACGTATCCATCTTCTTATTTTTTTCTGATGAGTCTGACTGATAAGTATGAAATGTTATACCATTCAAGTGTTCACTTTTATGCTACAGACTATAATACCAAACAGAGCTGCTGGCGTTTCTGTTCTATTTTATAAAAGCTGGTGAGTAGAGTATCTTTCCCTAATGAGCGAATAAATAAATACCTACACCCTTTCGCCTCATGAATAACAACAAGCAGCATTGGCAAAGTGGAAATGTTTTACTAAAGCTCAAGTTACCTGCCCGCAAAAATGTTAAGGAGTCACCCCCGGACCAGGGAATAAATTCAAGATTTGATATTATTACCACGAAAATCTGTACAGGCGTGGATAACAAAAGAGGGGACAGAGGCAAAAGCTAATGAAAGTTGAAATTGGTCGATTAATCGTAAATACCCTGTGGCATTTCTTCCTTCATTAACTATATTCACACTGTATTGCGAGAGGCAAACAAAAAAATAGACCTTTCATCTAGGGCCATTTGAACTAACTGACCTGACAGAGGTTAGGAGTACAAAAGACGCCTGAGCAGCACCAGTCTCCATACGCATGCATGTTTCCATCATCAAGACTTAATCAGTAACAATCAATCAATCAAAGGATGGGTAAATAAATCAAATAGCCAAAGGATGGATCATATCATGTCATGTCTTATTAGAACTCGGGCCTACACGGCGATCCTTATTGATGAAGATGCGAGATGTTTTTATGATTCTCTCTGAAGCTCACAGCATCATTGGGAAAAAAGGAGGAAGTAAGGAAATGTAAGTAGTCAGTCAAATCAAATAAACTCAGCAAACGGGATTGATGACAGACAATTAACAAACAATTCCATATTTAATGCCATTAAAAGCCTAATGTTGAAGACAGTCCTTCATGAAGATAAGAGCTCGCATATTATTTCAAATTGGGTGGGTTCGATCTGAGACGATTAGAAGTGTAAGGAACAGAAAGAGAGGTCATTAATGTTGGAGTATTGAAGTCACAGGCCACCAGGAGAATGACGCCTGAGGATAATCATGAAGTCATGAGAATCATGCTATGCTAAAATTTGCATCAATCGATTTCAATCAAATCAAATCATAGAATTGAAGCACAAATAAACAAAAACCATGTATATGTGAGCAGACACGACTGCCGACGGATGGGGTCAGCTCAAATAACCACAGAAGACAAACTGTAAATTGAATTTATTCACCCACACACACACGTTACAAAAACCCAGGCTTGGTTTTCCTGAGGATGATGGTATTCCTTTCTTCTTCCTTCTTTCTCTTTCACTTTTTCTTCCTTTATTGGATTGAGAGAGAGAGATGAGAAGAAGATTTCCCTCTCCTCTCTCTCCCTGCCTGGTCTGTTGACAGGCCCACCTTCGAGTGAACAGCGGGTACTCCATAATCACAGGGGAAAATGATGAAAAATTGAGCAACTCTTACTTTACTCTCTCATATCTTTCCCATCCTCCTCCTTTCTTTCCCTTTTACAGATTACACACACACATACGGATAAATGTAGATGTGCGTCTCTGGCAGCCAGGTCAGGTCTCCTCAGGTCGTGATCTTCAGAGAATTGTCTAGCGTGGTCAGAGTTGGATGGAGGCAGGTAGGTGTATCAGGCTGGCATGACGCGCATCCCATCATGACATGACATGAGATATATTTATCCCAAGAAGAACGCATGATGTGTGTGTATGGAAAAAGTATCAAGTATGTGTGGATAAATTTAATTTAGGAAGAGGAGGAAGAATGTAATGAATGAATGAACAAGACAAGCTGGGCAAGATAAGCCGAAAGGGCAAAAATGGAAAGCTGCTGAGGCCATCATGATGACAGGTCAGAATAGGGTACATAGAAGAATGAATTAATAATGGTAAGAAGCGATGACGTCGGTGAAGGAATCTTCCGAACTGAAGGATTTAATAAAGTCACAACAATAAAACCATACCGACCGAGGACCATCCAGCCATCATCGGACGCTACATTAACACATCGCGTAATCGTCATTATCAATCACTAATTCACTTCTTGCCCATTTGCAGGAGCAAGAATGAAGGCAACAATGACAAAATAAAATGGGCTAAAATGAGACGTGGAAAAGAGAGAAAGGAGGAAGAGGCGGAAGTAGGAAGAAAGGCACTGCTCATCCTAGCACCTCATTGCATGAATAGATTACTCGTCATATCCCACGATCACCACGGCATCATAGTTTGGAATGCGGCGCATGATCTAAAAGTCAGTCTGTTTTTGGGAGAGAAGAAAGGAAGTCTGCATAGACTCTACCATAGTTCGACGGCTGTGGTGTGTTTCTCTAGGCACCTCCATTTGTCGCACACTTTAGATACTTTCACTACTGCCTCAAGTGAAAATTCCTATTCTCCCTTCCTTTCTCTCACTCCATGAGCCCTCCCTCCTCCCAAAAGAGAGAAGACGAGGAAGACGAGGGGGCGATGCTGCTGATGATGTGATGAAGGAGATATGACGACGATGATCGTCTCCCTCTTTCTCTTAAATTGAGCTCGTTTTATCTCCGTGTCTGCTCCACTGAGTATTCTATGGCGACAAAAGACCACCAATTTATTGATTCTAATCATTTAATTTTTCCAGGGGTCGCGTCATCGCATTGCAGTCAAGAAAGACAGCAGTGTGCCTCCCTGTCGCGTATAGAAAGAAGAAAGGACGACGGGAGAAGTTATGAAGTCATTTCTCCAGTCTTTTACTCAATAACTTTTCCTAAATGCTATTTAATTTGTAGTTTTAACAATAATTGTCCTTTTGATTTCAATGTTGGAGTGTGATTTTTTGCAGATACTGGTCAATTATTAGCACCATGGAAAAAAGTCTAATCGGTTGTGTAGAGAAACGTGTGGCAGAGAAATGGAAGGTTGTCAAAATAAATAATACCTCAGCACTAATGGATCATTTTCATGAGGTAGATAAATTTCCTAATGTAATGAAAAAGCAATCAATTGCACTAATATGCCCCTTCCCAACCACATCCTTACAGCGTCAGCCTTTTCCGCTCTCTCTAGACTCTTTCTTTCTTTCTTCTTCTTGGGTTCACATGATGGGTACCAAACCAACATAATGGGTGTAATAATAATGTTGTGATGACGTTGCTTGCTTCACTTTCTTCTTTATTTCTTTCTTTCCCTCACTTTCTTCTTTTTCCCATGAACGACCAACAAACTTACGATTAACTTGACAAGTTATCTTTACCATTTGATGAATGGTTCTCAAACACACTCCTCCTTTTCTCTCTCTTGCTTTCTTCAGTGAAGTCAGGCTCAATCTGTGTACGTTTACGTGAGACTGGGTTTAATTGCTCGCTCATCTCTTCAGCAAGCATAAGGCAAAGACCTGCCATGATTCTTTTTTTTCCTTATAACATTATTTAGGTGACCTTTTGACCTTGTCTTGAGTAGAGTTAGCCAACCCCTGAGTCGGTCTGACAACAGAGTTGCCGCAACTATCTATTTGATATTCTTCTCTCCCCAACAATCCAATGGATTGAGATTGAGGTGGGTTTTCATTCCCATCAGACACACGCGTGGAACAAATTTTTATTATTATTATGATTATTATGTTTCAAAATGTGTGCATGCATGTTTGTGTGTGTGTGTGTGAGTCGGCCTTTACAATTAACCTTAGAGCAATTAGAGCTCAATTTAAGCCAACCCCTCTAGAGTTGATGATGATGAAGGAGAAGATGAGGATCTGATGATCCTCATAATCGTTTTTTTCGATCTTGTTCACTCAAGTGGTATGAAGAACAAAATGAGCATGATGCCACATGGATAGGAGGTAACATTGTTATTACCTCACTCACAACAATTACATTTGCTTAAATATTATTAGATAGACGCATTCCTCGGTCCGTCGGTCAACATACCTTGTTTCTGATCTGAAGAAGAAATGAAATGAAATATAAAAAACTTGTTTCTTGCTTAAAATGAAATTATGACATTAAGATAATGAATGTCAGCGATTCGCTTATCCTTTCTTCGAGTCGGTGTTCTTGTTCAGGCATTCCCGTTTATTCTCTTTCTCCACAAAGAGGATAGATAGCTGAGGGATAAATAGACGTGGGATTAGTTTCTTCTCACAAGATTCTTCACACAAGTATCACGTTGTTATACACTTGTCTCATCTTGAAATTTCAACCACTTTCTTTCAATCCTTCAAATAAAGAAGTTGATGGACAGTTATGGTATTAATCAAAAAATATTAATAGGAGAAGGTCTGTAATAACTTTATTTGTGGCACATTTTTCTTTGGCCTTTTCCCCAACTGTTGCGGCTTGCTGTCATCTTCTCCATTTCACGCCCCAACTCCCGCTGTTACGACAATCCGAATTTTTAATCAAAGGGTTAATTCTACTGCTAAAGAAGATGGGATCCGTAACATGAAGGGAATGGAATATAAAAAATAATCGTTTGGTTGCCATACAAATGATAAAATTGACATTTACAGTGACAGTGTGTCGCATGTTTAAAATTTTTCAAAAATTTCGAAGGAAAAAAATTGTCATCTTCTTATACGTACAGAGCCATGGTTCAAATAAGATGTCATACAATATCCAAATTACATGAAGGAAGGTTGAATGAGGAAAGAGACCAAAATTAGCCAAAACTAAGCGTCTGCTTTCTGTTGACGCAAATCACTCCAAATGTTGCGGAATATTACAATTACAACCCTCTACACTGAAAAGCCACAGACATGGGTTTTAGGAAAAGCAAATTGTCTTGACATGCTTGCCAAGAGAACTCGTATTCAGCACAAATTACATGCATTAGAATTTAGAAAGTAAATGAACGTAAACAAATATGAAAATAAGTTTCTATAATTAACCACCTAATTACCAAATAAGTTAATGCTCTGCCAACATAGTTTTTGCTTTTAAAATATAATTTTTGCAGTTCTTGTCGCTTCAGAATTGGAATTTCCTTGTTCCAAGGCAAGAAAAGATTTCCACGTATCTTTCTGAGACAAGAAAGCAAAGAAGATATTTTGGTAAAGCACCAGACATTCTTGTGTTCTTCCTCATTATCATCATAATCGCTTCATTCTCTTTCCATTCACTTGTCAGCACCTTTTCTCCTTCAGTGTTTCCATTCATCCATCAAATCCAACTCTACTGAAAGAAAGAAAAAGAAAGAATAACTTGTCTCAAGTTGCATCACATCCCATCACATCCCATCAAGCTCTTCGTGTCGTGAATTATTTCATAGACGCCCTGGCTATATTGTCATTAGGTATCCTTTCTTTAAGAGATACCAATGCAAGTCGTATACAACAGATTACAATGAAATATTGGTCTTTACTGTAATATGAAAACTACTGACTCATTTACTCATTAACTCAGTTATCGTCTCCTTTTTGCAATCGTGCAAAATCGTGCAATTAAGTTAAATGACGAGATCATATGGAAGTTTAAATTGGGACATGTATTGGTATTTTTTATGTGAGCTGAGCAGTTTTCAAAGCGCTGTCTGTCAAATGTTTGTCATTTGACACTTTCATAGAAACATTTAAGCATTTTTTGCACAAAAAATGACAGTTTTTTGGCAGACTAAACCCCAAAAGTTTAAGATAAAGCCGAACTGAGCTTTGTTTCATTTCACAGAAGAGATATAAGGATCCTTACCTCTTCTATGGTTTCATTCCATTCTACTCGTGAAAATGATTGGTTTTGGTTAGCTAATAAGGCAAGCATACAATCTGCTAATTACAGTGAACTACTTCATGTCACATACCCAGCATAATTACATATTAGCATAATTACAATACAAGTTAGGGAAAGTGCCGTAATTACTTTTCATCATGCCGCAACAAATTTATGGAATGAACAGGATGATGAGGATGAGTGAAGCATGTTATTTCGGCAGACGTTTAGAGCAAAACAAAATTACCAACCAAATATGTTGTAACCAAAAAGAATTTTTTTGGTAGAAAACTTAACAACCACATATCAAACTCAAGGAGAAGGAAAAACTGACAATTTTTTGGCATAATCAATCTTTCCATTCCGCAATCAAAATAAAGTGGACTCCTATTCACATTATGCTCTGCAACATAAACACGTTTATACTGATCTCATATCCCATATAGAGGCTCAGATTTTTTTAAACTAAAAGTTACGGTAAGAGGACACACGTCACAGCTCAAAATCCATTCATAAGTCATTCTGTGTTTATACAATTTCTGTACCATCCACGAGCGCCTGTGGTTCTACTTTCACTCCACATCACCAGGATAATCAAATTTCAATGGTCGAAACAAATTGCATAAATTTGGAGGGAAGGTGTTCAATGATGGATGTACGTTATTAACTCCTTTTGTTGTGGTTGATAGTATAACTCAAGTGGCCTCAAAGAGAGTGGGGGAGTACAATTAATTTCCTTAGTTTTTTTGTCATAATAATGTGTTACTTGGTGTCACTTCCATTGTATTTATTTGTATATATCCCTTACGGTTGCAGTAATGTGGACGTTAAAAGTGATGAGTAAAATTGGGAGGGCGAGGGACTGTCAAGCACGTCCTCCTAATAAAATTTATTGCGCCATACTACACCGTGGATGGTTTGTTTAAAATTTGGTTAATTTATTTAACAGTAAGCTTTGGTTCCAGTAGACTAATAGGCATGTCAAAATTAAAGAGTTCATGGAGACAAGAGAGGAGTGAGACGAGAAAAGGGAAATGTATGCCTATACAAAATTAATGTTGCTTTTTAAAGTAACCGAATGAGTGAGTGTTGTTGAGGAATGATGATCGGGTCAAAGAGTAAACTAACATGTGTGATATTTACGTCTCAAAGCACAAACTAAACTGAAATAAAACAAATAGCCAAAAGCCTGAACACTTTCCCTTAACTTAATCCCTTGGTAGGGTAATACAGTGTGGTTATTTTCAGACCATCTTCAATTGTTTGAGATTTGACTTTTGAATGCAGGTTCGTCGCTTGAGGGTGTTGGAATTCGATCATTTTTGTGCATTCCATACGTGTTTAACTTTCCTCATTTCCGTGCTACCTTGTTCCAGCAGTCTTTCACCCTACCATCCAGTGCAGCGAGTAATGAACGTAATAATGATGATGATGTCACTGTAATTGTGCCATGTGCATGTGTATGTGTAGTAGTGTGAGTTACACATTACATTATTTGACTAATGAGGACGATTATGTAGCTATTTAGGAAAGAAAGTTGCTCTCTCCCCACAATAAGCTAAGTTGTAAGTGGTGTGACTTCAATTCACTTCATTTACTAGCTGCTACATGCTGTCACAGTCTCATTTTACACACTCTGTTGATCGTGATAGGGCGATGTAATGGATGGGGAAAGGATTTAATGAAGCGAATCGCATGACTATACACACATAGACTGTTTTCCTTCGTACTAAAAACCACGAGGCTAAATCCTTTCACGTCTTTTTTTTTCTTTCTATGATTAAGAATTATTAAATCCGCAGCAAGACTGAAGTTTATAATTTAAGATTGATATATAAAATCAGTCAGCCCAAGGGTGAACAAGCACCGGGGTTGCTATAAGTAGACAGTCATTAAATGATAGCGCCTTTCTAGTTTAATCATTAGAGGAAGAATGTGAAATATGTGATGCGCTAATGACTTCTTTCCGCCTTTAAACTTGGTTTGGGTATAGCGTGTAAAGACGTTTAGTGGTGTCTCCTGTTCCTCCAAGTCATCAATATATCAATTAGCTCTTGGTTGTTGTTGCTACTCTTCTTTGCTTTCCTTTTGGTCGCAGCACTTGCTCACCCTCACTTATCATCGTCGGCCGTAACACAAATATTTTTACATTTTGTTATCCTTGTCCCTACATTTACAAAGTTGACTTTATGTCGTCTTGTCTTAAATACTTTGGGAAGAAAGAAAGAACAACGAAAGATCCGCGTTCGTTAGCGACGTTAAAGTGAGTTCTCATCTCATTTACTTCAGCTCATCTCTCAATTTTCAAAAGAGTTGAACCGATGGTAGCAGCAGAGGGAGATATGATGCGCCATTGGGGAAAGAGGAGGGAAACCATTTGACAAGAAAGCAATTAGAGCATTTTTTGCTCTCTTTACAAAGAGAGTTTTAAAGACAAAAATGTCAAATCGTTGGGAAAACATTGTCGTCTTGAAATGTGATAGCAAGGGAAGAAGAAAGTGAGCAACTCTCTCCATCCATCGATACCTACATCACAAAAACAAATCCTAAAAGGAGTTGTATGCCACAGACTGATGATGATGAAGACACATAGAACTCATAGAAAAACTCATTAGCGACTCCTTTGACGTCAATTAGTTTTCGCTGAATTAACTCAAACGCTCCTATCTAAACCAACCTAAACTGCTATTTAGTTTCGTTAAAACAACCTCATTTCTCATCCTCTCATCCGCACCTTAACTAACTGTAGCCCAACCCAGCCTTATTTTAAGGTAAGTGCACCAAAATAAAGTTAGTTAATCACTGACGAGAGGGAAAAGGAGGAAGCTGACTAAACTTCATTTCATCACTCACTCATTGTCATTCAGCCAGTCACCCAATTAAGCAAGTAAGTCAGAAGAAAGCTATAAATAACTCACAAGCAAGCACTTTGTACACTTCCCATCAGTTTCCTTTTGCATGCATTCGCATCTCTCTTCTTTTTTACTTCAATTCACTTTGCGGTTTTTTATGAAGGAAAGGTTCCAACAAAAATTTTAATTTATTTAAAATTAATTAAATACAAAATGGCTCATCATGTTTTTCTTGTGGTGTATATCAACTTCATCATCATTATTTTGTCATGTTGAGGGTAATGTTTTAATAAATAAAAGATCCGTCGACTGTTTATTTAAATAAATCTCTTGCTTTTTGTACCTCCACTTCACTTCATGAGGTCTTTTCTTCAACAATGTTAATGCCGTGCCAGTGCCAAGTCATGCCAGATGCCTACCACGAATGTCCATACATTTTGTTCAGGTTCTACTGTCTCACAAAGGTGGGTCGGGAGGTTGGGTAGAGATTACGGGTATGATGATGATGATTAGAGATACCCGGTGGTGGTAATAAATCCACATACATGCAAGTCTCAATTATTTATTACCCTCTCTCTCTCCGTCTTATTTTGTATACTTCCTTCTTTCTCTATTTTCCCAAAGCTCGATCTTGCATCTCATCAACGCTAAATGTTTGAGGTATGTGGCCATAAACACAAAACAAAGTGAAGACACTTTGAAGACAGAAGACAGGACAATAATCAACTAAAAATGATTGTGAGTGACTTGACTGACTTGTCTTGTGTGAGCACCTCTCTCTCTCCTCGTCAGTGATTTATTTAGGAACTTAATTTGCTTTTTCTCAAAAGAGCACCACCACAACTATAGTTGCGTATAAATTTTTCACGTAAAAACTGATCATCATTACTTGCTGGTACATACAAAAAACGCATAATGTAACCAAAATAGTTAATGCTTGCTTAGTTAGCTTGAATTTTCTATTTGCAGTTTAAATTATGGGTACCAAGTGGATATTGATGGTTCCTAGCATCAATCTTGTCATTATTTTGTATTTAAAAAAATGGTTTTTGAAACCTAAAGAATTAATTTTTGTTTGTTTCTTGGGAATAGTATTTATAATAGTAAAGTACAAGCCTCACATCGCCCCATAGTTCATTTTGAAAATATTATAATGAATAAGATAACTACGTCAAATCAAGCCCAATTGGATAATTTGCGCAGTGCAGCAAGCAATGCAATAAAATGCGATGTTATGTTCCACATGATTTGAACTGACTCTTAGTTTTGGCTTAACTTGACTTGACAGGGTTGCTTGCCTGAATGATTGGTTGCAATTGCTTTTAACTTGGCTGTCGTTTTGGCCCAGTCCCAAAAATGTTGGGGAATAATTGACTATTTATCCGCTTATTAGTTCTAATAGTTAACCCCTTGTCGAGGTAATTATCCCCTTTTCTCTCGTCTCTTTTCTGTCTTTCAGTCTAAAGACTTGGTCTTTTCTGTTAATTGGTATTTTAAGCACCGTCTTCTTACACACATGGAGATACCAACTCAATCAATTATTCAATGCTACAGTGAAGAAAGTCTCATTCTATCCCACTTTATCAAGTTAATGACGGAACGAGTGGCTCATAGATTGGTTCGCGTACTCATTCATTAAATTAATAATTTAAAGGGAAAGACAGAAAATGCACGACACTGTTAGAGGAGCAATTATTTAATAACAAACGCTAAAACAAGTGAGTGAAGCAAACAATTGCATTTTCTGTATAATCAAACAAACAAGAAAATGAATAAATTGATGCTTTGCTTTTGCTTGTTTGTATTCTGCATTGTAATTATACCCAACCGAACTGTCTGCATCATTTATTTATCATCATTATCATTGAGTCATTAAAGTTTCAACGTTTAAGCCAAGCAGGTTCCTTGGGAAAGTCTGTGTCAATGTTTGCATGTGCGTTAAGTAAATCAATGCCATTTTTCTACATTTTTTATTATCCTCTTTAAATTTACGGGCTATTAGTAATT
>JAQIWU010000968.1:0-19899 GCA_034696445.1 Isotomiella minor | reverse complement strand
TTCATCATCAAGCATTCCCTCCCCAATTAATTTCTTAAAAACTGAATGCTTTCAATTCATGCAATTCTTTTACGAGATGAGGATTGTACTGCACTACATTTTTAGACACCTAACTTCCTGTTTGGCACAACAATGCTGTCTGTGCATAAACTTGAATTCATTTTTGTAACATCCTCGCAGTTTTCACCCTGTTTCATGGCTGCAATATAATAAAATGAAGATGTTTATGGCTTGAGCTTGGCTTATGCTTTGTATGGGTGCAAAAGTGTGAATTATTAGAGTATGCAATCATAACTCATAACCATAGGCTTACACCTATTATAAAATACTTAACTTAGCTAACAGCAAAATAATAATAAATTGTTGTGTTGTGTGCGTGAGTTTAATTTAAGTACAAAAGTAGGTTGCTCTTTTCCTGTAGTAAAGTAAAGAAAACTTGGGTATGCTAAAAAACCGATAAAACAGGTCATCTACAGCCTCAACACCGGGGTGAGATTGATGTACGCTTAGTACACTTCATAATGTTGTCTCAACAAGATAATTTATAACAATTCAAGTAACTTAAGTCACTTGATTCATTAGACATGATTCCTCCTCCATTAATTTGGGCCTTTGGTATTTTATCCATACTTTCAATTAGGCAAAGTATAGCCAGTCCTACCACCTCCAATAGTTCCAGTGGCAGTGACGCATTTGGTGATCCGGGGAATGTGAGACATGACTTCCTCTTTGACAATTCCTCAGGGATAACAAATGAGGATGTCGACATTGACGAGGGGAATACAGAGTTAAGGCGTGGCCGAGTTTCAAATGAGAAGGAAAGATTAAGAATCGCTCTCTTGAAACAAATCAACTCTCTCGATCATCTCAAATGTTTCCCTAAGGTGCTTTGTGGTCTGAGTGTCAATTCTACAAAGTCACCCAAAGAAATTGACTCCTACTTTGTTCGAAGCTACATTGAACTCATGCGGGCAGCCAATCCGTAAGTCAAAGGCTATATCATTCGTTTGCGATTACCTACCTCTTCTTGATAGTTTTGTAATGATTTATGATACAAAAAGTGATGGGCCAAGCAGTGAAGAGACGACTCAATTTCCAAAAGACCGAGACGCTGTGACACACTTCCTACTCAAGTCTGGGCTTGCGAAAAAGAAGGAACAGGCCAAGAAGGTGTCTCATTATGCCTCATCTTCGGCTGAGGATTCAAGAGAAGGATTCATAACTCCTCTCCAGAAAAAGAATGAAGCCCTACAAAGTCTCCTACAAAAGAGGAAGCTGAGGCTTAAAAATGACCCCAGGGACAAAACCGTGGTTGGAGAATCCAAACCAAGACCAAGTGCATTCTCACGTGTGACCAATGACAAAATGGCAAAGCATCAAAAAAGGGAGGAGGAGGACGAGTCTATTACTTCGCAAATTGGTTCGCTTGTCTCATCCTGGCTTAGCTTTTCCTTTTCCCGTGATTCCTTTGAGAAGGACCCATTCTTCAAGGGGAAAATAGGAGGAAAAGGGAAGGAAACCGTGTTCTCACAAAAAATGTCAAGACGCGACAAAGAAGAGGTGGATATGAAGAAATGGGAAAATGATTTGGACCAACTAGCTCGTCTAATGAGGTTGAAGGAAGAACAAATCAAAAGGAGAAAGGCTCAATCAAAATCAAAAGTGGTAGTACAAAGAAGTAGAAGCAATAGTGGTGACACTTCCATGTCTCAAGACGACGACGAGGAAGTGGGAAACACCACCATGGCTAAAGCCGAAGGGAGAAGTAGAGCGTCTCAAGATGCCTCATCACTGGTGAGTGTTCTCTTTCCTTGTAGCTGGATGGCAATTGAATTTTTGTGAGACATTTTTTTGTACTGCAGGAACAGGAGATTTTGATCTACTCTACCGCTGTCGAGATAGGGAAAAAGTTGCGAGACCCGAGACAATGCGATTATCTCTACAATGGATGTCCTGTAAATTACTTTGACATAATCAAAATCATAGCCTCAATCAGACGGAATTTAAAACGGAACAATGATGACGAGGAATTGATGATGGAAGGGCACAAAACTTTGCCATCTCGACAGAAGGGAACTCCATATAAGACAAAGACCAATAAACGCCCTTCTTCATCATCATCATTGACTTTGTCAGAGGGTGATAAGTTGGGAGACACACGAAGAAAGGTTACTCAGTTAAATTCTCAGGCACAATTGAAGAAGAAACCTGGGACCCACATTAGTCACATCCTGCCCAACGGAGAAAAGGTGGAAATCAACGTTCAGCATTCTTCCCAAGGCGAAGAGGAAGAGGACACGGGTAGTAAAGATGATGGGGTCGATGAGCCTCCATTATTTGATGAGGATGAGTACATTCATCAAGAAGAACAGGCGTTGCAGGAAGACATTGATCCATCCACCCTATCTGCATATAATCAAGAAGTGTTAAACACTCGTATGGAAATGAATGAACCTGCCAGTTTTTCAATGGAGGATGAACCAGCCATTTCAGCATCGTATGAGATGGAGGAAGAAATGCACGACGACTATCGAAGACCTTCAGCGGAGGAAATTTTTCATAAACTAAGCACAAAAAAGAAGCAAAAGGCAAAAAAGAGACCTGCCACTACAACAACAACCACCACCACTCCTCCCCCCAAGAAAAGAACTAAGCCAACAAAGGGGGCAGTGGCCCAGGAGCGTCCTTCTTCCACAAAGCGGACACCCACAAAAGTGACTGATAGACTAAGACGACCCCCCACCGTCAAGCCAAGGGTCAGTAGCACAATTCCACCCAAATCAACAAATAAAAAGAAGAAGACACAACAAGAGCATTCTGACACCCAAGAAAAGGACATGTCTCTTCTGGACACTGAAGAATCTTCATCCACTGAGCCGTCAGAATTGAGACAACCAGTCCCACTCCGTAAGGGAACCAAGCGTCCAACCGTGACAAAACATTCCCCCGTTTCTGCTTCCAAAAAGACCAAGCTGCCAATCAACAATGCTTCATCTGTCTCAAAAACTCAGGGGATGAGGGTGAAGTCTCAGAAGAAGAAACCGAGCGTAGTTGCTGCCGCTGCCAGTGTCAATCACAGTGGTGGCATGGACGTTGATGAAGATGATACGTCAGCCATGAAGTTGATGGCAAAGAAGAAAATAATGATTGAAATTGATACCTCGTCAAGTGAAGAAGACTTAGGAGAGGAAAGTAACCAACCTAATTCCACTACCACCACTTCAACAACTACGGCAAGGCCGACCACTGTCAGACGAAGGGCTTCGACTACCCCCACCTCAACAACCACCACGACTACTCCTCCCACTACAACTACAACAAGGCCCACAACGACGACGACATCAATTCCAAGCACAACTACCCTACCTGCTCTTGCCATTTTTACCCAGTCCATCATGGACGAACTAATTGCAGACTTGTATGGAGAGGATGCGACCTTTCCCTCACTTCCGGCTAAGTACTCCCTTAAGACAAGGCGCAAACCAGTTTATAGTAGCGTTGATCTATCCATCACGGGCAATCTGCATAGGCTAGGAAGCCAAAATAAGGAAAAGGACAAGGACCCATGGCCCCCTCAAATTGATGAAGGGATCTTTGAAACAAAGCCAAAGCCTGCAACTGTGTCACCGATCCCCTTGTCAGAGGGGGTTCCAAGCGTCAAGAAAAGAATCCAATACAAAAACGCCAAGCGGCCCTATTTGATCCTGATGACAACTAATGAGCCTCCCCTACCTCCAAGTTCCGCCAAGGGGCAAACTAAGACTGGACCTAACAGAGATCGTCCACTTGTCATTGAAAGCCATGAACATTACAAAAGCCCTTACTATTGAAATTATAAAGTCGATGTTGGTGAACAGGAGTAAATGAGGAGGCCTTGAACATAAATTGTGATCTCTGGGCCATTGTTCTTCCTTCTTTATTTAGGGTTATGAAATTAGGTTTATTGCACTGTATGTATCTTATAAAAGCGGATACAAAAGTTTATTAAAACGTTATAAAAAAGACTTATTGCACACACAAAATCTTAAATCATGTCGAGGAAGATCATCCACCCCCGTCAAACTGTAGTCACCACCGTGAAGGAAGCTCCCGAGAGCATGTTCTTTACGCAAATGTGAGGGAATTGTACTCCTTTCAGGAAAAGGTCCGATATGTCCTTTCCAACAAAAATGACAAAATTATTTAATCATAATAAAACTAGACTTTCTTAAGTGGAAATACCTTCACTTGTGGGATACAAGCTTCAACCGTGTAGCAGACAATGTAACAGACTGCACAAAACCCGGCAATGAAAGGGGCGATGAAGATCAGAATAAGAAGCCAAATCAGGGACAAAACTGGATTGTCACTCCCAGTGCCACACCCCATGATTATACTTATGAGTGAAAGGACTTCTAAATTACTTGATGTAGCAAAATTTTAAAACCTCTAAAACGCACTCTTCTGAAACTCTTCTGGTGTCTTTAAAGATTTTTCACCCATGCAGAGAACTAAAGTGCTTTCTCGGTTTTTATGGACTATTCAATATTACAGAGACAAACCCGCAATGTTGCAGAGATTTGAGTACACACAAACAAACTATTTTTAGCAGTTCAATCGTGTTTTAAACCGTAAAGTATTTCCCTTTTGCTTTTTAAAGATTCCTTATGCAATTCCTCCCTTTTTGGTAATAAAGACGACATGCTTTGAAAGAAAACATTCGAAACAACTGCACATCTTTCAACCCGTCAAGTATTTGTGCATCTGCATCTGGTTCTCAGTACTTATCTTGTCCATTTAGAAAAAATGATAATATGCATTAGGCTACGCATTTCTTCTTCCCATGCACTTGCACATTATTATTATACACTTGTTCATACCTTCGGGGCAAATCCAGACACTGGATAGAAGAAAATATGCAGCAAATAAAGTGTGCATAGCTGCCACAGTTTAGGAAGAAGAGGAAGATGAAATCATGAAAAGTGAAAGAGAAGCATTTTGAACGGAAATTCATTTGAACTTTGATATCGACGCAATTTTTTATTTCCAAAATACATTTATGATACGATAAGGGAAAGTGCCTTATCAAGGTCTTTTTTATAAGTTCTAATCTTTTCTCCTATAAATATAGTATTCCCTTGTGATGCTTCCTCTTCGATTCGATCTCATCCATCATCCTCAAAGTTGATATGTTCAAATCATATCATGGACTCAGGCACAATTCAAACAGTTTTTCTTTGAGCTCTGTGAAAGTCGGCCGTGAGTCAGGAATCTCATGCCACGTGTCAGTCATAATTTCATATCTAAATATCATACAATCAAGTAAAGTAAAGTGAAGTGGATTCCAATAAGTTTTCTCCATTTTTCTTTCCCTATCTTATCTCTTTGACGTCTGCCCATCATTAAGGCTCCGTCATTTTTTCATTAATAAAAAATTCACTCTGTCTGTCTGACTTGACTTACATTTCTGGTGAAGTAAAACTGCTGGGAAGATTCATTCTCATGCCTTTCTCCAACATCTTTATGAATTCTTGAGAGTACTGGAGTCCAGGGTAGGGCACTATAAAGATTGCGGATTTTTATTTTCAATAACAATTTTGATTAGTCATTATGAATTTCACCTTGGGCAAGGGAGAAGATTTCCCACATGGTCACTCCAAAGGCCCAAACATCAGACTTTGAGGAAAACTGTGAATGCTTGATTGTCTCTATTGCAAGCCACCTCCAAGGGAGTGGGGCCTAGTTAATCAATTTACGAATTACTTTAGCCATACATATAAATATTAAAGTCTCGACACTGTACCTGGGATGTTTTGACATAATCACTATAATTCAGAATTTGTCTTGATAATCCAAAGTCTGTGACTTTCACTTTTCTATACTCGTTCAAAAGAACATTTCTAGTTGCCAAATCGCCATGTATGATCTGAAGGAGCATATGCGGAAATTGATAAATCTGTCTATCAAATACAATCAATAAGAATAACCTTCTTTTTGGTGAGGTATTCCATCGCATCGGTTATTTCACATGAAAACCGAAGTAAGTCCTGAATGCCCAACTTTTCCAAAGGCTCCCCACTCCTAGTCACGTTGACATACTTGTTCTTTTTCCCAGTCTTTGATGTTGCCTCCTCTGAAGAATTTACCAAAGGCTCTGGCTCTGGTTCTGGTGGTCGTAGGTTTTGATAAAAGGAAGAAGCCTCGGCAGTGTTGTTCGCACAGTTCCTGAAGTCGTGTCTGTGATCCCTTAGAAAAGACTCCAGACTGCCCAAAGCACAGAATTCCACCACGATGTATAATCTTTGGGACTTTAATTCAGCCGTCGATGCTCCGAGACATTTGACAATGTGCTCGTGTTCACCTGTGGAAGAGAGAATTATCACATAATCATGACGTTTAATCATGACACTTACCAATGAAAGTCAACACTTTAAGTTCTGAAAGTAGTGACTTGAAATAAATCAAGCCGGCGTTGGGCTTTGGAGTTTTGATTGCGACTGGGATGTTATTTTCGTTTTTAAGTTTCCCTTTGAACACCATTCCATAGGCACCGGACCCCAATGGGACATTCCTCTCTGTTATAACAATGAAATATGCACAAGCGTTAGAAAAGAAGGTAAAATCCACATACCAATCTCAATGTCCTTCAAGTCAATTTCATATTTCCGATCATACGGAACACTGAAGGCTAAATTGCTTTCTGGATCAGTAACGGTGTCTGGATTTATGCATTCCCCATCTAAAAATTTGCTGACTTCCTCCTTGGTCAGTTTTTTAATCTTTTTCTGTGCCACAAAACCCAAAAATGACGACACTTTTTACAAAGAAGAATACATTTTAAAAGACCTGGTTTCTTTGATATCTCTTCCACACAAAAATGACCACGACGACAAACACGATGAAAGCAATGGCCAACGCATTGGTGACTGCGTACACTTGATCTGCCCCACTCGACTTTTCAGGAGCCCCTTCGGTGCCATTCAAAGTTTTGTTGAAGGAAGAAGTCTCATTGTCCCCACTTATCTCAGACCAATTTATCCAGTCGTAAGTAATGTTATCGTTCCCATTACTACTGGACAAGTTGTAGTGGACGTCATCTTCACGAAAAATGATACCCTCAGTCATTACAGGGACGTATTACCACTTTTGTCTCATTTTCCCCATGTCGTACAATATTTGTGATATTAAAACTATAAATAAAGAAGTCAATGAATTACTTTCAACAACTTTCAAAATGAAAACTGGTAAACAGGACATGGCACTGGTTGATACTGTGGTTTTCCTTCTGGGGCTGACTTTAGAATTTGCAACTATTTTTCAGATGGACTCTGCGGTCATGTCATGGACGTATGAATCATTATTGTGGTCCTTTCGTCAACCACACACCTTTAAATTTGGTGTTATGTTATGCATGAAGTTGTGCCTCCTGGAAATTGGAACATTATGGACCTCCACAAAAGTCAGTTAATTTTCATTTATTTACATGCAAAATGAAGGACCTTCAGCAAGCATGAAAGGGTTATGTGCACACTAAAAAGTCATCTTAATGCATTCCGTAATACCAATGGTAGTAAGTAACGCATAATGAACGTTACGCGTTGTTATTATTACAGAGCAGTAATACTGGTCTTACCAGATTTCTTCGCCATAATCAAATCCGTGATTACACTACAACAATTAGTAAATCATTTGTTGTACCTCAAGTTGAATGACAGAAGACGTCCATTGTAAACCTGAAAAATGAATAAATTTCGAAAACGAAAGTGAATTTCTTTCTGCAAGATTGTTAATCTTTCTTGCAGTCTTTCTCATCAACAAATCAACGCTACTCTCACTTTCCTTTACATGCAATTAATTCATGATTAAGTCGTTGAGGTAATCCACCTCATTGTTTTTGTCTAGTTTAGGGAAATGTAGCATAAAATAATAAAGAATCTCAAAGCAAATCCCTCAAACAATTCAATCCAGTCAGAAAGTGGCCCTTTGCTCAGACTGTCTTTCAGAATAGAGACTTAGCGAGTGTTGAAGTGAATAAAGAACATTTCACTTCCTTCCAGTTTCCAACTTCGTGGAGAAAATGATCTCATTTACAAAGTACTCATCCTACTGCATTTTCGTAGTGGCTTCTGTTATTTTGCTGTTCCCTGCAGAAGGTAAGGAACTGTCATGTTGTGGAGCATCGTTGAGAATTCAATAACCATCGGCCACTACGATTGACATGACAGGATTTAATCAAACCATCTCTTGTTTGTTTCATTCAGGTTTGGGGAAACATGAGACGTTCAATTCAACAACGTCAAGACCAGCAAACATTTCCTCTTCAAGTGCCACTACTGCCAGGCCGATAAGGACAACAAGGTCGACAACTACTACCACGACCAGAAGGTCGACAACTTCCAAACCCACCACCACCACTGCTTCCCCCAACAAAGGACGTGACACCCACAGTGATGATAATTTGACAAAGGACATTGCAAAATACCGGCCCGTCTTAACGGGTGGCAGGTTACACAGGATCCGACTGTACGATCAAATGAAATGTTTCCCCAAAGTTCTTTGTACCCTGACAAAAACTGGAGCTTTTGCTGCTCTTGGCACCGTGAGTCTGAATGAACTGGCAGATGGTTATCTCAAGCTTCTGTCAGCATTTCCGGGTGGTCCTCCTAACCCGTAAGTATATAAACCCTGAAATATCATTCCATGAGACTTACCACCTATGTGTTTGAAGGGACCTCGGATCTGATGTCATGATGTCACACAGTTTTAAACAAGATATAGAAAACCCCCATTTCCCCTCTTCCTACGCCTATGCTTTTAGAGGAAGTGAGGACGAAGATGATGACGACGACGGGGAGAGGAAGAAAGCTCAAGACGAAAGTGAGGAATTGCTCCTCACCGACCCTCTGCTAGCCCAGAAAGAAAGGTAAATCATATATTTTTTGACATCCATAACATCAAATCCTCCCTGTCAATCTCCCTGTAGATTGCAAATGGCAAAATTGATGGAAGAGTTGAAGGCAGAGGAAGAAGTTGATGTGTACAAGAGGAAAAAACAGGGATCGGAAAGCCAAAGCTGGACGAAATCCGCTATGACACTTCCTTTTAAACTAGGTGGTGCCTTTCTCACTCAAGTCCTTGTACCTTATCTTGCTGGGAGTGACAGCAGCCGAAGGAGGAAAAGAAATCTATTGTTCAGGAGTAGAAAGGCATTGCTGGATGAAATTGACAGGAGTCAGGTATTTTTGAGAATAATTTAAATCCATTTATTGAAGTGCTAATTATTGATTTGGATGCAACCCAGGACCCAATAACGGCTGCTATGATAAGATGGAGCAAGCTGAATGCCCCCCAAGAATGTGGAGGCTTGTATCCATCTTGCCCCTTCGAAGCTTGGGAAGTAGTAAGCATGATCAAACTTATCAAAGACGGTCAAAATCAAAACCGGCAGCAATCTTAACAGCTCGTCTCACAAACATAAAAATGTTGATAAATCATGCAACTAAGTCAGCACTCCGATATATTTTATTTATTGCCTTGTTTAGCTTATTTTGAATATTTATAATGGCAATTGGCCTGTTCTCATATAAAGTGTAACATTGGGCTACATTAGATGAATCATCCATGACATTTACGATAGCGTTTTGTGACAGAAAAGCGGTATGGATGAATGGACAAAATTTTGTTGTTCGTATATCTTCCCACGCGTAACAATACCAAGAAATCCTCTTCATTTTTATACGACGGAGTTTGCAACGCAAGCAACTTGCTTAGACCTGGGGATTCTGAAAATGCTGCAACAACAAATCATAACTAATTGTAAGTGCGTCCACTTTCCTTCCCGACCCCGACATAAAATTACTCAAGATTAAGAATAAGAAAGTATGAGAATAACAATAAAGCATAACGAAGATTGTGATTGATTCACTTATTATCATTATCAGTCTTTCTCAAAGTGCAAGGTTTCAGGTAAACATGCCCTGTTTACTTCTTTAGTCATTGGGAAATCAATCATGACAGTTTATTCGTCTCCGTGTGTAGTCAACATAATCGTAAAAAAGCAGAAAAATTGAAGAGGACGTCGTTGGACTGGCTTGTGTAAGTCGATAAAACTGTCAGAAGAGAGAAACAGGATGGGATGAAATGGGTCCTGAGAGATTCATAAAACTTTCTCCAGTCATCCTTCCCAATTTAAATCAAGCCTGATGATGATGATGATGATGATAATCGTCCTCGCCAGCTACCTCCAAAACATTGCAATCATTGTATTACATGAGGCAAGTCCTCTATTTAAAGTGAAACTTTCCAATATACAAAGTGAAAATTGGATCTGCGTAAGACGAATTGGTCGAAACTCCAAGGGGGGAGAAAGTAGAAAGTGGTGGTTTAGCTGCACCACTCAATATGGATGAAACTTTGGAAAACTCTTCAATTAAGACAGTTAGTTCTCGACGATGACTATGTAACTCTACAAGTTTTTCTGTATTCTAAAAAGATGATTCCATGAAATGGAAGAAGTGGTGAAAGGACTCCTGTAGAGATTTGTAGCAAAAGGTACTTTGAAAAGATCCTAGGAATTGAACAGAAATAAATTAAATGGGTGAAAGTTCTAATCTTGTGACATTCATTGAGTCAGTGGAGAAAGATTTGTCCCATGTTCTTCCTTCTGTTCCCACCTACGAGAGTCACGAGTGTATACTTCACGTTAACACGACCATGTAGCTACACGGAACAACGAAGAAGGATCATGCTAGCCTTCTATTACTATTCACTTCATTTCCAATCCAATCTATTCAGATTAGAGCATGACCAACTTTGACAATTCCCATTTTATTTGTAAGGGTAGGAATAAGGGAAAGTTTGATAATGGAAGGAGATCAGGTGAAAAGATACTTTCTCTCTTTTTTCATAAGGTCCCCATTCAAAGTATCTGACAAGAATGCAGCGAAACTGATTGAACCGGCTCATGAATTAAATGAGAGTGACTGAGTCAAGAAGAAACTCCTCGCTGGGCAGTGACACAAATCAAATTAGAATTTGTCCTTGCCGTCGAAGGGAAAATCTTCGATAAAACGTCTTTCCTTTATTCATGAGCTAAATCTGGATTTTTAGAAATTCATCTTATTGAAAAAGTGAAGGAGGGCGGAAGCTTATTAGAATTATTGTAAAGAATACTCATTTTCAATATCTTCCGGTGTTTGGTTTTTATTAAACTTTTCGCAATTGTAAGAAAAGGATGATTTCTGCTTTTTGTGCTCTCCTTGAGGATTTTCTTTTATCTCTCTGTGACGTGGACGTGAAAACCTATATGACATAAAAAAAATGAGAAAAATATTTTGCATAAGTTTGTAAAATAGGTTTCTGAAGTATAAGCGGATGTATTAGCTGAAAACAACACATTTGCTAAATACAAACATCAATTATGAATCCGGCAAGAAAGACTCGAAGAACAAAAAGGCGTGTTGTATAGTCTTCGTATTATAGTCAACATTTTTTGGGGGAAAGGAGAATTGAAAGATTGAGCAAGTGAAAGTGAAGCCTGGGTTCTAAAAAAGAAAGATTACTCTTTGCAACAAACTTATTTTTCGTAGAGAGTCTGCCTTTCCAGACTGACTGGGTATTTGTGTAATGCAGACTACTTTTCCCATTATAGATTCAAAAAATTTAAAGGCTGATGAGAAATAAGTTACTGATAATGTGAAAATGATGACGAACTATCCATCAAGAATTATGAGTGTCTGTTGTTATATAAGTTATTATGATAATGTTGAAACAAACATTAGAATTGCGTAGGATGCACGAGATGAAGACAAAAGACAACGCGATGGATCGTGTAGTTGTGTAACTCGTCTCCTTTTTAGGATATTGTTTGGATAACTGGCATAATATTTTTTGCTGAGCAATCCATTTCTTGCCCATCGGCAGTAAGTTGTTGTTCCTATATTAGGTATTGTAATTGTATGGATGTAACTTTCTTCCAATGATCTTTTTGTTAGCCTACCCTGTCAGTCAGGGAAAACTGAGACAAAACACCATTCAGCAGAAGACTTTCACCTCCTCGCCCCTCTCCTCTCCTTTCATGTCATGTAGCAAAAGAAAGGGAGCCAGGATGGAAATCATTCTGTCTTACCTCCTTTGTCCAAAATCGAAGGCTCTTTTTTGTAATTTGGAAGAAAACCAAAAATCCGTAGGAAAAAGGCTTCATTTGACTCCTAGTAATCAATTCCGGTCAAATACACTTCACTTTCCGATTAGTCTGGTTGAAAGACAGAGAGAGTCAGGCCTAGTCCAAATTGCAGGAAATGGGTTGGATTTGTTTGTTGGATTTAAGCCTTTTTCCTTCTATCTAAACATACATCACTCTGACTTTCTTTCTCCGAGACTAGAACCACTACTTTCAACTTTCATTTACTTTCATAATAGCAGGAATTTTGTCCTTGTAAAAATTCTGTGAACACAAAGTCGTTTGAACAGAAAATAGCATTTGTTCTGGATTAAAATAGTAGCATACAAACACCGTGGTCAGCCCCGAAAGGATGCTGATAATTGGATTACATTGTATTTTACAATGAAAGAAGGGAACTGTGAATAAAATTAAGGCTTTGGCTGAACTCGGTGTGGTGGATTAAGAGCATAAGGATAGCAGCCAAAACTTTCAAATTATTGACGTCGTTATCATTGAGTCGTTTGAAGTGGGTCTCGGAAAAACAGCGGTTTCTGAGGCTATGCATCTTCACTCCTCATCCATACCTGGAAGTCTATATCCAGCTTTTACGAGATTAGGGAAGGACTATAAGTTGTTTCAAATCGCTTCCTTCCTTTGGATGATTACAAAATTGGGAGAAAGCGAAAGCCAAAAGCGTGGAAGATTGGGAATGAGAGGTGGAAAGAAAGTAAGTGAGTGAGTTTCATAGAAGCGGTAGATCTATTCGATTGATTAGATTGGTTTATCCACATCAGATTAGCCTCCCTCTGGAATTTAATCTCATTTAACTAACAACAACGGAAGCCAAGTATCTCTTTTCACAATTACTTGTCTCACTTTCTACTGTTAAATTGGGTTGATTTGGAAGATAAATAAATTCCACATTTCAATGTTCAAGGAAAATCGAAACAAGTTCAAAGAATTGGCAAATATTTGAACAATCTCTATGTACTTGAGTTATCAGTCTAATTCATGAGGGGATTCAAATGTCAACAATAATCAATGATAGAGATGCCAGAATGTACCGGAAGCAACCTAGTCTGCGTTGGCTCAAAATCGTAGGCCGTGTTATTCTAATTTGTGCAGATTTGTGTCCCGATTTGGATAGTTGTCGTTATTATTCCCGACGTTTCAAATCAAAACTGAGAGACATTATTAATCCCGTTCTATGGATCATGAGTTTAGACTCGTTTATGATTGTTCTTCCACATTACAAGGTGAAGAGTTGAGCTGTACATGATTTGAATGAGCGGAATGCAAATTTCCTGAATAATTTAATAATAATAATGCGACTTCATGGAGAAGATGAATGCGACATCCGTGGATAACATTTGTTTGTACATGGCGTGGGACTCAATACCGTTTTAATTTGTTTTATACAAAGATTGATTTGTTTTCCAAGAATAAACGTGTCCTTAATTGAATGTCCTGAACAGCAAAGGGCAAAGGGATGAAGCCATATTAAATTCCTCTTAAAATAAACGCCAACGAAGGTAACGACAAAACGACTTCTAAAATTAGACTTCCTGCAAAACAGCATTCCTTCAAGATCTACAAGAATAGTGTTGAAGCGCGTACGTGATAAAAGTTTAACATGACCTAATTGCAACTCGCAACTCAACAATGGTGGTGACACATGTAATGCAGGGTCTATTTGAGAGTATCAAAGACATTATACAAACCTTCATGATCTTTCAATACGACTAATACGCATCGGAATTCATTATGATGGAACTATTTTGGAATTCTCCCACTTGTAAAAGCGCTTGACTTGACAAACTTTTCTTGTACCCTCTTCCTACTTCCCTAAAAGTACATTTTTTATGGGTTTCACCTTTTTATGCTGGTAATTCAATGAGCTGAGAAAGCAAAAAAAATGAGAACTTTTAATTCAATTGTATATGCTTTCCCCCAATTTTCTCTCTTATTAACTCAAAGATCAAACACACAAGTCTGAAAAACGTGTTAATAAGCAAAAAGTGGAAACGAGGTCATGAAATTTTATCATATAAAAAAATCAGCCATAACTAATAAAACGCATGATGAAATACCACCACAATTTAAATTGGAAACGTAGATGCACGAACAATGCCAACTGGCACTATGTTCTAAAAGTTTAAGAAACAAAACAATGGGAGTCTCCTTTGCTTAGCAGAGGGGTACCTTGGTTCATATTTATTATGTGAACCATCCTCCTCTTGACTCTGTACTCCTCCAGTCTACCTTACTTTACTTACTTTCACTCTATTCTATTCTATTCTCACTGCAGGAGGAAGGAATGATGAGATGAGAATCATGAGATATGAAAGAGGAGAAAGCTTGGCTGGCTTTCTCACTTTGTGTCAGAATCAGCGAGAGAGGGTCGGTTCTATTCTGTTTTCTGCCGTTCCCGTAGCATAAAACGGTGGTTGCATGGTCCCGTTCGACTCACTATCTTTCACTCACATCTCGAAACAACATCCCCCCGTCACCTTTCTTTCCATTCACATTCTCAACCTCTCTGCTTTCCCCAGTTTTCTTTTTTCTTATTAGCTTAGAAGTCAGAACCGAACTGAACCCTGCTTGTGCATTTCAATTGTTTAGTACCTTCGTAGAAAGTTGTAATATTGATAAAAAAAATAAATCCGGCTTTATAAAAAGCGCAATGCGGTGGAAAATTGTCATTGCCAGCATTAGTGACCGTGTCTCTTCTAACCTCGTTAACTTTTTAAGCTCTCATCGTTCCAGGATGTCAATGTTCCACTCTTCACTAATTCTATTCATTATTGCTGCATCAGCGGAGGTGAAAGTGAATGGTCAGGACTTGAACAGTCCTAAGTCCTCTACTTCCAATCCAACAAATGGAGGGTCGTCGACAAGTGGGAAGCAGTGTAACGACACCAGTAGTTTGGACGAGTGTTGGAAGAAACTTCCTACAATGAAGGAAGCTAGCATACCCACTACTTCCAAAGAAGTTGAAACAGCGTGCAAGTAAGAGTTTTCCCAAAATTTCGTGTAATTAAGCATATATTAATTTTGAGTGAGGGGTTAATTGCTATAATTAATTGTACTACTCATTCCACTACTCACTCGACTCTCATTTTCTGCTTTCTCCATCCTTTTTATGTAGGATACTTCACCCAAAACTTTCTCTTTAGTTCTGAACCACTTCACTTTCATTGAATATGTACAAGAGTTGTATTGACTTGCCTCCGATTGAATGAGTGTGGAGTCTCATTAGGAAAACCACACACTTCGACATGAGTATGCATAAAGAGTTGATTTGTACGTGATACTTATGTGGTAGACAGAGTGCAGATCAAAAGCAAAATGAGAAAATCCTCTAGGAGGAAATGAATAGTACGGCATTGAGGGTTTCAATATATGAAAATGTATAAATCAGGTTTCCCTTCAACTACACACTGTATTGTATCAGGCTAAATTGCAATTGTGAATGTCATGAGAGAAATATTGATAAATCTAATGCCTTGTCAAGTTGTCGGACGGTAGGAAATGGAGGAAATGTCTCGGCTGAAAATCCCCTGCTTTCCTAAAGGAGAAAGAAGGAAGGGAAGAAAAATAGGAAAAAGATTCAGTTTCACTTTCCCTCCACGTTTTTATCGATTGTGTTTGATAGTATTCAATTCAGCACTGCCACTTTAATTCTTTCCCTTGGTTGGCATTTGTCCTACTTTAGTCAAGGTGAAGAATGTCGAAAGAAGAGCGAAGGAAATTTAATATAATTCAATCAATCAACCAACCACTCAAGCTAAGTTTAGACACTGACTTATAAAAAATTTCCCTAAAAGGAAAAGATCCTTCAGTTGCACTATTATCACCAACTTCGCCCAACCTGCCGGGCTTAATGCTTAAGAACAAATTGTCTTCATGTATTACGAACAACGCATTACCAAGTTGTCTTAAAGAGAGACCCGTTGTCGCATCATCCTAATCCTATTAATGAGGCATGATAACAATGTTCCGGGTTATCTCTTCAATCCTCCATTGTTGCACTTGACGTGTTTGACATTCTAATACATTCCCAAAAACCATGCTGAATCATCATTGGAGGAAGTACACAGGCTTCAGGCGGGGACTTAGCGTCAAATGAGAAAGGATTTACTGACAGGCAGAGGTCATAAGAGCACACAGACAAAACAGATTGGAGATTTACTGTGGAACCCGAATGTAGTGGGAATGGTGAAAGCGGACACTTCAGCATTTCCTTCTGCTGTTTGTACAAGTCTTGTTTTTTATTTTGACTATCAACAAAAATTCCAGGAGCAGCGGAAGGCTTTGTTATTTCCTATGATTTTACAATACCCGAATGACTATGCAAATTTTCAAGCTTTCTCCTATCTATGCACCCACTGTCATCCTGTCTGTTTAGTCTAGATAGTAGCCCGGCTTATTTTTTAGTTTACAACAAGAGCGAAATCACAATAAAAGTTGTGTTGTTTGTCTCTCTTCTTCCTGTTTTCCCCTGAACCTGATTTGATTATTCTTTTGCTGCAAGGGGAGTTCCATAATTCGTAGTTAGTGGAAAGAGACAAGGAGGAGAAAGTTTGTTTTGTCGTGAAATCAAAACACTGTGCATAGTTGTTAACATTTTGTTAAAATAAATAGAAGCACGCTGGATGTCAAACAAGGGACAAAAACAATGTTTTAATTACATGTACACAGAACTCTCGACGACACTGGGAATCGTTAAAACAAAACACAACAATCTACTTAATGGCTTGTTGACTTTATAACAACTTTCCCTTTCCCTTCAACTCAATTTGCCCCAATCAAAAGTTAGTACGTTAAAGAAGTCGTTATCGTTAGTGTAAACCTCAGTCGTTACTACATGCCCCAAGGGACAAAATTGCCTAAGCTAATCGAGAAGGTAGTCAACAGAGCGTAGAAAACTTCATTGAAAAGTTAGTTTTACAAGAAGAGATGAGTCTTCCTCAAAATGGTGTGATAAGTCTTCACATTTAAATAAATAATAACGAGCAATTGTTTAAGCTGATTATGTATTAAGGCGATAAGAAGAAGTGCTTGAAAAATAGAGTGCAGGCTTTACCTCACAGAGTGCAATTTGTTCCTGTGTGACGTCTTACTCCGACAAAATATTATATTTGATGGTCTACCCTTATGGGACTACATAAAAAGTTTTTCACAAAGAGAGAGGACTGCAGTTTAAGCTACGTTGAGAGTGTGGTGAGAAATTTTTCTTTCAGCCGCAGACAGACATTTCTATGTAATGCGAGGTTGATTGTTAGCCACTCCTACGGTAAAAATATGACCCGCTTTTGTTGGTGGTGGGTCGTGATAAAGTTCGGAAGTATAAGTTTGTGCACAGCATGCAAGTGTGGTTGGTGGTGCAGGAATACAACGGGGAGAAAAAGGAAGGAAGTGTACATCACATCAGACTATGAAAAGTGAAAGATAGATAAGACATTGATGAAAGTTTGGTTATGGGCTGAGAGAGATAGAAGGAAAGTAACCCTTCGTCCCCGTTGGGATGCTTTCCCCAAAATTACTTCAGAAAGTGGAATGTGATGTGATGAGGATGTGACCAACCGTACCACCACCACCACCAAAGTGAAATGATACAACATTCATCCCTGTCCATTATAAACCCATGATGGAGCATCTTCTTCTTCGTCTTACAAACAGCAAGAGTGAAAGATGGCATGGCATAACGCTCCATTGGCTTTCTCCACTTAAACTCAAGAGATGCGTCTTGTTGAATCTTCCACACAATTCCCAAGATCTTTCACGAAATCTCTCTTTGATTTGCACGTCTTAACGACTATTTCCCTTTAATCGCTCTTTAATGACCTCCTCTCGTCCATTAAATTCTTGGAATGAATGGAAACAAATAATCTTTATAGTCTTTATAGCAGAGGAGGAATAATAGTGATTAATCTAACTCAATAGCAGTTTTCGACAGTTCGTAATTCCCATTGCATAAAGCATCCAAGAGAATTTTATTAAATTGTCAACTTGTCTCCTTTTTATAGTGCTTACAAAATGGGGATGGACTGTGTGGACAAATACGCCCAAGAGTGCATGACGCCTAAACAGCGGGCCCAGTTGAAGTCCTCAGTCACGGGAGCACATGAAATATTCACATTCCTTTGCATGGAGGAAAGATTCCGAGCCCAATTCCTCAGTCATGCTGGATGTTATAAGAAGATAAGTCGCAAATGGGATGGGTGTGCGGACCATTTCATCTCATCCCTGAAGAAAGAAGATCAACGGCGATCTCGCGCCGTGTGTTGGTAAGGGTCCATGAATGAATGAGATTTACACCCAAATAGCTTTTAAGACCATGCCGAGCAATCTCTCCCGGGCTTCCTATACAGAAGAAAGGGGAAATATGTTTGTGAAATGCATCCTCTCTCTTCCTTTAACCGTTTCATAAATTAGGAAAGATAGGAAATGGAACTGTAACAATTCCAATTCAGTGGCACTTGGATCTTGGTCCATATAATACCATTGTAATCCAATCCAGATTCAGACTACGACCCAAATTCCACGTCATAATTGCCCCGTTAAAGAAGCCATATAGTCGGGAGCTGACCTTGCTCTCCCATAAATCCAGGAACCTACACCACCATTCTTCTCATGTCCAAAAAAAGTAGAATAGAGTGCTTTTTCCCTCTTGAGGTTTTTGCAACAAATAACCTGTCTATAATCCGTTGAATTGTGCCAAAGATATCATTTGAGATCAAAGTACTTTGAGGCACGAACAGGGCAAAAACAATTATGGAGAAAGTCTCTTCTTCCCTTCTTTTTATAATCCAACTGACTTTTATGTTTGACTTTCACTACTAGGCACCCGCACGTGAGTTATTAAAGGCATTCAATTTAACGTCTGTTCCATGTGTAATTGTCAACTGGGGAAATGCCAGGATGTATTGTCTCAAAAAATGCAGCACGCCAGGTTGTCCATAGTGTGTAATAATGAAAGTTTGATGGTATTATTTCAGCATCCGTTTGAGGTACCTTCAGTGTGTGTCAGAAGTTGCTCGCCTGCACTGCGACGAGGAGGCTCAGCGATTTTTACTGAAAATGGCAGAGACTTTGGTGACATCCAATTTGAAGGGTAAGAACAATTCGGAATGTTCCAACGTGCACCTTGTCAACTGCAGCCAAACCAGCGGGAGTAGTAGTGGATCCTGTCGGGTTCCCAGACTAAAGACTCCCTACCTTTTTCAAAAACCGTCCACCGTCATGATTCGCAACATATTCCCCTACTGTGGGAATGTTTTATTTTCTCTTGTCTCAAGTTTCACCATCCCTGTTGGCCACTTTATTTCAAATTGTATGAAATTGCTATCATCATCCCAGCTCAAAGTGGTACCTGAGTGGCTCGCCTCGTACTTATTTCACTTGGGGGAGGTTGTGGTAAATTAAGAAGGGGTGTGGTGGTGCTGTTCTTAATTCTGTAAAAAGCTACGAAAATCTATTATGGATTGTATAAGAGCTGGAGGTTTCATGTTCCACAGTTATTTGTAAACTTTTAGATTCGCCATTCAAAATTTACAAACATCTTCTTATTGGCTCTAATGGGAGAGAAAGCAGCATTATGTTATCTCATAATATGTAACGTGCAGATAAGTTATTCATGGTGCAACAGATGTGAAAGCTTTTTGTACGTATTATTATAGCATCTACGGAATACCTATACGAAAAATGTCAGGTCTGAGTTGGAGGAAATTGAATTTAAAGTGGTGCACAATAGA
>JAQIWU010000967.1:0-19912 GCA_034696445.1 Isotomiella minor | reverse complement strand
GACATGTGCAGAATCGCCCCTGATAGACTCTTTCGCCCTTTCTTGGTGAAAGGCATACGCTACATTTGGAGTTATCAATTATTGATTTTGGAAATTGGAGTATATTAAAAGTATAATAATATATCCATCTCTATGGTAATTAGTCAATAGAAAAGATAAATGTAAGCTCAATGATAATGGTCCTTGGAAATGAAATGTGAAACTGAATTTCTCTTGGTCAAATAAATTATTGTCCAAGCTTATGTTTCACAAACTTTAGTATTTAACAGATTTTAACAACGCATCTACCACAACTTTTCATTTCAGCATCAGCTTATTGTCACATAAAGTAATTCCAATAAGATGCGGTAACGTGATTGAAGTTATCATACTGCAAAACTAAATTCCTGATTAATTCCGACGTTGAAAACGACAAAAGCAGTTAAAAATTTCTAAAAAAGCTCCCTTAATTATAGGTTGAAAATTATTGCCCTTTTCATTATTTCCAACTTAAGACAGTAATAAGATAGTCCTTTCAACAGTGTAGGGCCGAGTGACAAATTGTTCTTTGATGAATGAGCCTTGTTTTCTCATGCAAGACCAAGGTAAAGAAATCCACATCCGCTGCACCTCGTCTCTATATGTCTTTGATCCAGTATAGAGTTCCAATCAATACTTTCTCCTCAATTAAGAGACATTAATTTGAACAGTTCAGCTTCTGTTCGAAACTGCTAAACAATATAAATGCATTGTGTCAGTTCATATATCGTATTACTGCCTATTCTCTATGCACGTAAAAGAAGGAACTAATTAATTGGTTGATTGGATAGAATGTACATAGTATAGTCGGAAGGAATATCATAATGCAAATAGAAAGCACCAGTAAGAGTAAACATAAACAAGGAATGGTTAAACAGATAGAAAGATGTACAGGGTCTTATTGATATTATCCCTGCCATGTTCTTTTTCTTTCCATTAAAATGTCAGGGTCAAAGAAACATGCTGTGCAACAATTTCGCAATGCATTATGTAAAATGTAACATGAAAATCTTTTTGATACTTTATTTGCGCTATAATTTAAAAAAGTAACGACTGTAAAGACTTCTGAGAATTGATGTGTAAGGAACGGAGGAACTTAAGTGCCTTTCCTGTGACATACCTATTAATATTATTTACTACACTAATTTGCAACTGAATCAAAGCCCTCAAAATCAAAACTCAAAAACCTTTTCACTTTTTTACCCTTCATTACCTTAGGTACAATTTTTCTGAATCTCCTTTACACTTTATGTGATACACTTGCTGATAGGGAGTTGCCATGCAGCCATGAAAAATCCGACCCTGTGCGGTCCTGGTTCAACTGGCACGCTGTTCCAAATTTTAAATTAAAATCTCAAAGTTTCTCAAGGGGGAGTTGTTAGAAATTAATTCTTACGAACACTCTTATATCCAAATCATGCAAAGATTTCACAACAAATTAGATATGCAAGGAAAAAACTTATTTGCCCTTACGATACGACAAATGGAAATTGATTCATTATTTACATAGATCTCCTGTCTAACAGAAAATTGCAATATGAGACAGAAAAACTTGATGATGGGGGAAAAAGGGAGGGTTATGAAGCAGATTTTTGATAGAAATTGAATCGGACCATGCACATGTTTTCTTCAAATGCGACACATTTCAAAATGCGACTTTCTCCATTATCAAATATCCAATTGTAACAATAAGTAAAGAGAATAGAGGCTAAAGGTGTGAATCCATTTTTTGGAAGCATCAAAGCTTCTTTTTAAGGCATGAAAAATGGGCTTTGAGATGGGAAAAAATCACTCGGTGGAAAAAATTCAAATCCAATTCTTCAGTTCAATATGGTTTGATAACCGCATAAATGCGGTGCACTAAAGGAGTGAGTGGTGAAAATTGTAGTCAGGTCCTTCCCAGGACCATAAGAACCCATTTGTTTAAGGACACACTTAAAAAATTAAATCCGATTGAATACAAAACAGTAGTCATCGATATTGTTAAGGCTTTATTCCTTATCATCCCTTCTTCATGTATCTCTATTTCAACAATTTTGATGGTGTCACATTCAGCGATTGCTTCAGAGTGAGTGACATTTTATAATTAATACCGCATCGTCTTCGTTTCATTATCTATTTGCTTGCCACCCTGTCGGTATTCAAGAACGGAGCTTCAAAGTATAGTTGACGAGTGAGATGGAGGAGATTTGATTTGAGCCGTGTATAAATAAATCCTTTCAAGAGATCAAAGCACAAAATAAAATAAATAATTAAAAACTGTGGAAGCGGGTTGGAATGAGAGTGACGATATGCCACACTTGGTGACGGGGCCCATGGGTATTCACTGGATTAATGCATCAGGAAGGAGGAAGTGAGTAGGTGTACACAATTAATTTTCAAAATTTGCCGTTTGATGTTTTTGATCAAGTTTGCAAAATTATGAATGACAAGTTAATTTTTAATGCCCTACTTCTCACCTTCTTCTTTCTAGCCAACCTTTGGACCATGAGTGGGCGATTTTTTCTTTACATTCAAGTGAAAAGAATGGTTAGCAAATCAACATTTCTTCTCAGAAGCTTCCTCAGAATTAAAAGCCTTACCCCAAATGAACAACCCAAGAAAATAAAAAGCCTGCCTAATATACTTTTCGATTGCATGGGCAAGTGTGAATGTGCAGAGAAAGCACAAAACACACTTATTCATCATTAAATCATCGTCAGAGGGATCAATCCCTCCTTCCACTTTTTGTCAACTGTGCCTCAAAACAAGAGACAAGCAGACCGACGATAACGATTGCAACAAGTGCTAATAAATTTCAACAGGCTGCGATGGTCAAGAAAAATAGAAATGGCAAAGTGAAGAAAAAAGGGCCTCAAGCCATAATTATACATAACAAGAGGGCGTTGGGTTTTTCTTTGAATAGACTCGTCCCCTGCTTTTTCATTTTCTGCTTTCTCTCATGAAGACTTTCTGTTTCTTCTAAAGTATAGAAATCAAATCTAATCAAGAATGGAGAGGAGAAAGCTGACCTTCACGGCTACTATTATCAAGATCATCTTTATAATCAGCTCGCAACATTACTTGAGTACAATCAGGGTTGGTCAAATGTAAGAGAATCCATACTTTCCCTTATTTCCTTCTTAAATACGTAAAGCTTATTTAAAAATCTGGACGCCAGATTATTTCTTCTTTCCTATGACATTATGGAAGAATGACGAATGATGAAGAATAATCTTTTCACTAATAACTCAACGTTCCCACGCCATTCTCTTTGTGGATTGCAACGTTGATCGGGGAATAAAAGAAGCACATGAAAAAGAAGCCTTTTGTCCATTTCTGTATTCATTTTGTAAAAAAGAGAAAAATGTTTTATTCAGTATTCAAAAATTACTAAAAAAGCGAGAAAGAAAAAAAACAGATTTGCGTGGTTAGAAGTAGAGAGAATGTAAGTATGTACATGTGTGATTCTTAGGAAGGAAATGATAGAAGATGAAAAGATTATTTGTTTGTCCCTTCCAAAAAATATTAAATCCAAAAGAGAAAGTGGAAAGAAAGGATGTTATCTGGAATTGGAATATGCCCAATAATAGAATACATTTCTTGCTCAGTGGAAGCTCGGTGATCAAAGGAAAAATTCTTCTTTTATTTCGCATTTTTATACTTTCATGAAAAAGTCTTAATCTTGCTTTCCAGACATGCCCTTGTCCTGATATTTCAAGGTGACGATGATATGATGAGGAGAAACGAAGGCCATTTGTCGCCTTTATTTGATATATTTGCAGAATCAAGTGCTATGGGGTGAGTTGAGACTGTCGTGGGTGAAAGTTAGAATAATGGTATTCCATTCCCATGGTTTTGTGTAATTTGAACTGTATCATTTAGATTAAGAAACCAGATGATGATGAGGCCTGGGTTTTTGGGATGGTCGACGAAGGACAAATTGCAGTACATAGCATTTCTTCAACCCCGACTTGAAGAACTGGGCACTCGATGTGGGCAAGCTGAGACACTGGTTTCTGCAACAGGTAAAGTCCTTTCTTCGCAGAATTACAGAATTTCGATCAGACATGAAAGGTGGAGACTCGTCTATTTTCTATTTTCGTCATTTCATTTCATTTAAGTCAGTCAAATCAACCGGTTTTGGTTTTCACTTTGTTCGTCCTACACACTTTCTTGGGATCACAGAAGGGAGAGGTGAAAGAAAGCTGCTTTGACGAAAACAGGTTCCTTGAGTTTATGTCCAAAACATAAATTCAAAGGAATATTTGCCTATTGATTCTGATTGAATTCGATTTGGGTGGCCTGAAAGGGATGATGTTGATGACGCTTTCACTGACCCTGAAGTTTTTCACACTAACCAAAGATGAGACTCGTACTTCACCAAGACCAAGAGAAAGCCAATATTATTGGTTTACTGTGGAGACATCAGTAAACACTTTGTGGGGTGTCAAAAAAATTAACTTACAGTTTATGTAAGCAGTAAGGAATCTCATGGCGCCCCAACCATGCAAAAGACAACCCAATGAGAAACCAAAGGCTCATCAGACTCCACTGATTAATACAAATGACTATGTACATTTGTCTAGACGAAATACCGCACAAAAGTAGATTGATTTTAATCGATGGAACTACCAACGTCGACTTCTGTTTTTAAACGAGACTAAAACAAAAAAAACTTTTAGACGCCTTTTAGACCAAAAAATAACTTAGAAACGGGAGTTATTTTGATACTAGGCCAGAGATTCTAGGTCTGTCTCACCTTTCCCCTTTTTACCATTTCAATGACGAGACCTTGGTTGAAGGTGTGATGAGTCTCCAACTCTATCAAAATTACGGTGCTTTGAACTGTTTGCTGAAAACTAATTATCTCAATTGAAACAAGTATGAAGTAATTGAAATCAAGTGTTAAGAGTCCAAGAATCATGAAGAGAAAGCAGGGGTGCAAACAAAATGATCAACCATCCTCCTTCCAGAAACTGTTGACTCTCGGTGGTTGTGGTCTTGGTGGACATGAGTCTTTTACTATTTGTCATGACGATGACTTGCATAAGAAAAGCTTTTACTAATTATGACCAATGAGCCTCACAATGTTGTCTTCTAACTTTATAATTTCCAAATTCAAGTTGCAAAACATACACAACAGTGAAAAGCCATCACGTCTACCGTCCACCCTTCGCCAACACCGACGCTACATTGATTATCGTCAATTAGCATCCTTTTCTGTCTCAACAATTGCATGATTACCTCGAGTCTCATTCAGGGAAAACCCCAAACCTGTTGTTCTGATAGACCCCAGCTGATGTAAACAGGTGGTTTTCAATTAATTCTCATTCTCTTGTGAATTATCTCATGACTCCCGAAGTGTGACTTCGTTGTGACCCCTGTAAGATACTCAAATCTATCTCAAGTGTGAAAGACACCCTTCCCTCGACTGTTGGCATAGTAACCAAAACTATCATCAAATCAAAGGTATGAGCATTTCTTTAAACCATCTTTTAAAATTGTCCTTAAGTGAAGTAACTTTGGTGTTGCCTCACAGGGCCCTCCTGTCCCATCGGAGGACATCTCATGGTTGGAGGCTAGAGAAGGAAGGACTCCTTTGGACACTTGGTGTAGTTTTCAGAGAGAAGGATAAGGATATGGCTTCTAGGGGGCGGCGGTATCCTGCTGATGGGAGTGCCTCTGGTCATGGTGGTGATGACGAGGGAGAATCTTTTTTAGAATTTGAGGTCCCTCTTGCAGCGATTCGTTCCTCATCACTCAAAATGCTGTCCATGATGTTGAATCCTGTCAAAGTGATTCCAACTGAGAGTGGCCTCCCAAGGTACCAAAAAAATGTGAAAATGGTGACCGTAATATGCATTCATCAATCATTAATGTTGTCACAGAGACTGGCGAGGGTTGGCGGAATTGAGTGGAATACCGTCAGAAACCATTGCATATCTTCAGGTCAAACCAGATCCTGTCTCAGAGCTCATGCAAATTTTGTGCAAAAGTGGGGATTCTCGGTGTCAATTAATTTGTGACCTGACCGCTTTTTTGGCTGTGATTGACCGATATGACGTCGTGGCTGATGCTACTCCAATGTTGGGTAAGTGATGGGGATAAAAGCATAAGAAAGATATTCATGAACAAAAATAACATTTTATTTTTCATGCACATGTAGTTGCAGATGCGAATCATTATAAAACAGCCAATGACACTCGATGTTCACAACGTTCTGTAGTTTCTCCATTGGATCCTTCCATAGAGAAAAACATTCTAACGGTTGGTAAGTTCAAGTGACACCTCTTTACTTGTGTCTTCCTTTCATAATGATTCTTTGTTGACAGAGGATAGTGAGCGAGTTCATCAAGGCCAGCCTTTAACAAGATATGACGCTTTTATACTTTATGCTGATGAAGATACGCAATTTGCAAATCAAATTGTGGAGGAAATGGAGGGAAAGTATAGCCTAAAGGTGAGAATGAGAATGAGCTGTTACGACGGAATCATGATGATATTATTACGACTCTGGATTGTTTGTTTGTAAAATTATTAATTATGCTTGATTTGCATGCGGAAGGCATCATGTTAATTCGTCTGTGAATTGAATTGAGCAGAAAGACTCATGACTTTGAAACTACAACTAAAAGCAAATCTAAGTGTCTTATTTATTTTGTCTTTTCCTCAGTTATGCGTGAAGGATAGGGACCTGTTGCCAGGGGTCATGTTCGAACATGAAATAATTGGAAGATTGATTGAAGAGAGGTGCAACCGTTTCATTGTGGTTTTCTCTCGTCACTTTGAGAAAAGCCCAGCCAACAACTTTTTGGTTTCGTATGCACAAGCGTCTGCCATGGGTGTGTTGATTCAAAACCCACCAATCCAAAGAAAACTTATTTTACTTTATTGAATTGTTTTAAGAAACGAGGACACGAAAAATAATCCCGTGTGTATTTGAAGAATGCCATCTACCCCCGAGTGTACGTTTCCTATCAACTTTAAAATACTACCGTTCTGAAAATATGTTCAACTTTTGGGAAAGATTAAGTCAGTCTATTAAAGCTGTCGTTGGTAGTACCAAGGCCTCTCATTTTCCAATGGAGAAGGATCGATACTTGGGTAAAATTTAAAGAGATGATTTTAGCCTAATCCTATCTACCTGAAACTATTTTCTTATGGAATTCTAGATGAGCCGATGACACGGAATAATGAACTTGAACGTAATCCCATTCCCAAAAAATACTCACCACCACCCACTTACTCTCAAAGCATGAAAATGGTGCAAGATCTACAAGTTTATAATCCAACCAATGACCCCTCAAAAACCCCTGCTTTCCCTGACTTAAAACTACCTGACGTACCCAATGAGGTCAAGAAGAAGACAAAATGGTATGACAAACTCAAAAAAGTCAAGAAAAGTAAAAACAAGTCTAAACAAAAATGCGAGTTGTTAGCTGAGTGAATTAATGGAAAAGCTGTCATGTATTAATGGACTTTTGTGATAGAACTTTCAGATTATGATATTTTAAACTGTAGAATCGTGTTATTATTACCGTTCACTTGGAAATGTAAAAGAATAAATAAAAAAAACTAGAGTTTGCAGCAAAATTGGCTTAAGCGTGAGTCGAGTGTTCGATCTAGTCATGAGCATGGCATTTCAACATAAGCTAGCTCGTCACCCGACGCGTGCTTAACCTGAGATTGACTCTAGGAGGAGGAGGGGAGGGAGTGATGACGACGACACCACGGGCTTCTTATCTTCAGGCTGACATGAGGGCTCCCTTGTCGAGGATCTATTGGCTGTGATAACGATAGGAAACCAGTTACGCACCGCCAGTAGTTCCTAGACAAAGAGAGAGTCGTAAAATTTGATGAGGCTTGAGAGTCAGGGGGAGGAGTGGGTCACGATGACATCGGAGAACTACTTTACTTTGCTAACCTAGCTTTATGAGCATAGACCTTCATAGAGCTAGATAACCAAAGTGGAGTAGTCCCCTTTTCGGAAGTCGTCTCTCGTCCTTCGTCAGGCCGGGCAGCAGGCAGCTGGTCTTGAGAGATCCGACGATTATCGAGGAGAGGTTATCTGGATGAATCTACCCGGTGAGGACGTGAATCCCCAAACCGGGTAGTTCATCCCGACAACCTTCCCCGGCAGAGTCCAAGTCCAAAAGAGACGTCCAAGCAGAGCTTCAGCCTCAGCAGCACCAAGTCCTTGGTCCACATGGTGACGACCCAACGACTGGACTGTGAATGATAAGATCCGCGTCCGAGGCCTCCTTTAAATACCCGTCGTCTTGGCGGCAGGAAAACAATGCTCTACCGTCCACTCCCTTGTACAAGACTGAACATAACTCACCTTTTTGTTTGCATAAAGTCTACCGTTTTTAATACACAGGAGCAGTACACCAACCAGCAATAAATGCAAAGTACTTTTCCAAGAAGCAGAAAGAAAGAAGGAAGGAACGGAATTAAGACGCCAAAGAATTCTTTCTATTGTCCACCCGGCTTTTTTTAGACCACTTTGCATGCACCCAGAGCAAGACCCAAAAACCTGGCTTTAGAAGACACAGTGACCTGCCCTGTTTTCTTCTTCTTCTACAACAAAACTATGTACTATACGTCGTCGTGACAATGATTTCCATATAAATGTATAAAAGACAAGGGATTTAAATACGACTGGGTGTAATAATAATGGTGAAAAAAAGGAACCCGACTGACATACATGAGATGATGAAGGGACAGGTAGAATTTCTTCCCTTCCTTCCTTCTCTCAAATCCTCAAATATGCATACCTTCATGTACGCGATAGGATAATAACGAAGGTAAATTACAGTTAGAATTTGCTTGTCAATTTAATTCAAACGGTCACAAAAACAAGTCAAAATCCAATTATAATTCCTCCGAAGGAAGAACAAGACGAGAGAGAGACGAGTGACCAAAATATGCATGCCTCCGTCCGCATGGCCACGCAAATCCTGGCTCATTTGCTTCTTCCGCGTTCTTCATTTTGCTAAATTCCAGGAAGGAGGCAGCAGGAGTTTGCAAATTGAAATTGAATTAGATTCAAATAGATTATTTATGGAAAACACTTCAGCTGCATTATTTGTGATGTAAATGATCGATCAGTGATCATTCAAAACGATTTTTATGTTAATAAGATGATGATGAGAGGAATTGGCAAGCACTTGACAACTTTTAACACTTGCTTGAAAAGCTACAAGGTAGTCGAAAGAATGATTATTAATAAATAATAGTCTTTGATAGCAATAACATATAAAATAGTATCATCATTCACATTCATTCATTCATTAAAAACTTTATGAGGCAAGCCACAAGTCAATCAATGAACAAACACAATTCTTCCTGGCTTAAGATTATCCCTTGGTGGTAGTGAAGAAGTAGGCCGCACCCACCAAACCAACCATCCTGACCAATTCATTCTAAGATCATCCCCTGTGCACCCTGAAAAGCAAGGTAGTCCTCATCCACACCCCACCGAAGAACAGAGGGAGGGAAGTCTAAAAACAAAGGGAGAAAGATTAGGGGGAAGAAAGCCAAGCTCTGATAAATAAATGGGTACAAAATTTGAAAAATAAAATAATAAAGTCATTTCACTCTTCTGTCTTCCAAAAGTCAAAGACAACGTTCCTGAATCTTGATTCATGAGATTGAGATGAGAATATGAGACGACAACAACGTTCCTTTTCATTTTTGAAGGGAGGTTGCAGGCTGCGTACGTACACTTGAGCACACCTATCGGACTTTCTTTCACTCACTATTTCAAGAGAGGCCAACTAGATAGTCTCTTCAGGTAAACAAAGGAAAAACCCTTTCCATCCAAGCCTTTTCTCAGACACTTGGGTGGGTACTTCTTGCCTTCTTTCCACTTTAGTGCATTGAATGATTAGGGCCTCGATGGTTTGTGCTATAAAATGTGTATGCATTCATCATTGTCCTCTTCTTCTATGAACTGAAAAATTAGCACAACTTCCAATTTCGCATTGCCCATCCTCATTCTTAATTCTATGAGCTTGGCATACGGGGTACAATGAGATTTGCATTATGTCGCATTTGTTCACTTTGGTATTACTGTTACAGAATGGTAAGTCCCTCATAATTTAAAAGCATTAAATAAATTTAAATACGTTGGTTTTTGACAATTTGCTTTAAAGGAAAAATCACTGAGGCCAGTTCTGTTGACGGGAAATTCTATACCGTCACCATCAAAATATTCAAATGCTATTGTCCTCCTGTAAAGCAACAGTCCCAAGAAAGAATCTTGCGTGTGACATTCTCTTTGTGGCGTAGTTTATTTGCTCTATTCCATTCGTTTTGTTTTACTCCATGTTCTGTCATTTATGTTACATTTGCAATGCATCATTGATGCCAACAACGCATGGACATGACATAAACAAAATGCATGACAAAAATCCATTTGTTTAGTCTTCATGTCAACCACAACTCACACTTTTTTTTATTTGAATCAGATCAATTAATCAATAGTCTTTACTCGTCCAGAATTTTGATTTATGTCCTCTCTTCTCTCTTTAGCTAAAAAGTACTTTATTCTTCTTCATCAACGCCCATCTATGAAACTCCAAACGCAAACTTTTGAAATAAGGAGTACTCTTCCAAGATTTGTACTTACAATATTGGGTGTATAAAATTTCATCAGCATCATCATTAATTACATTTATTTATCTTATCCCATTTGTCTTCAAGAACGAATTGACACTACAAGTTGTCTAGCCTGGTCACATAAATAGTTCATAAACTGTGCCCAAGTGTAATGTGGTGACAGTACAGGGAGAAAGTCCTAGAAGAGGAATCGTAGACGACATGGCTGAATCATAAACAAAAATTCTAGCATCTTGAGCAACTTCGTGAAAACAATTTTGTGTAATTACAAATATTCATTCATAATTGGCTTTATCATCATCGACTGGCCAAGACAAGTCAAAGTCAATGCAAGAGAAGAAGGGAAAGGGGAAGGTGTGTGCACAACATTTATTACCTCCATTATTCAACAGTTAATAGTTCAATGGTAGTGAGTGCTAAAGAAAGCCACTCTTCTTATTCCTCTACTCCATCCTATCACCTATCCATTGAGCGTGTAAGTACATCATTTGTGTAAGTGAGAACGAATCAAGTTTGGGGTTTTCTTTCATGCCACGCACCTTCAATTATTTAAGCTTTTGCTTTGCTTTGACTCTCGTCGTCGAACTACCTTTTAAACAAGATAGCTAGATATTACATTATATCGCAGTGTCTAAAAGCCATTTACCATCTAGCAGTACACAACAGAAGGCTCGCCACCACGGTTTAAACCTACACCTTAACCCACTACACTTCTTGCATCCCTCCATTTGCTTCAGTTGATTTTCATGCTTTTGACTTGGGTGTTTGATTTTGATCACGGAGAGAGGAGTTGAGGTTAAGAGAGAGAGAGAGAGAGGATTTAGTGACCACTGTCTCTAATAAGTTTACATAAAATGGGTGATTTTAATCACAGTGGCTTAACTCGATCCGGGCATGCATCTTTTCCACCGAGGAAACCCCTTCCCCCAAACGGAGTAAGGGTTGAGTGAGACGGAGGCCTCAGAATTGATTCCTCATAGTCACGATGACATTACCGGATCGATGACTTTACAATATGTGAGATGACCACCTTCAAATTCATCACCATCTCCAGACACCCTGCTCAAGGGGGAGGAGGGGACGGAGAGGAACAAGCTAAGGACGTCGGCACAGTTCCCAGGTGCAAAAAGTGTCACACGAATTATTATCGTAGTTATGGTAGTGTGGTCCTGCCCAGTTGGAAAGTGTCAATTGTGCTCCTTCACATTTTACTCTTGGTGGGCTCAACCGTGGGGTGTGGGCCAGGAAGGGGTGCTGGAAGAAGAAGAGCTCCCAGAAAGTTAACCCCTCTTGTATATAAGCAACATGTGCCCAACGTTCCTGAAAATACGTTGTCTGCGTCAGGCCTCAACGAAGGAAGGATTACCAGAACACATCAAAGATTTAAAAATCTTGTCCCAAATTACAATCAAGATATTATTTTTAGAGACGATGAGGGATCCGGTGCTGATCGACTTATGACGCAGGTAAGCAAAAGCGAAGAAAGTTGTCTCTTCTTGCCTCACTTGACTCAGCTCATCCATCCATCCATTCACAACCCTTTTGCCATAAAAATTTGAGATTTTCTCACAACTCGTGTTCAGAAATAGTGATGATGAATGCAAAGGAGCAAGGAGAAGGCTCCACACAACTAATTCTATTAACCCTTGGAGAATTGAGTGAGAGGAGTAGTAAAGTGAACTTTTAAATAATTCTTTAAACCGCATGCAGAGAGAAAGTACGAAGTGTGTGCCTTTCTTTTATTGTGAATCGACTTACTACATGAAATGTATTTTTGAAGTTATCACCTTGTAAAAAACCTCTCAACTCACCATTTTTAAACATTTAATAATGGTATTTAGACATTTATACCATTATCATCGTCATTATATATTGGACGTGAAGAGGTTACGCCGACTGACAGATGAGAAGGTGGCCTCATAAGTCTGTGGCTGTGATTTTTGTGTGTAATATTTAACAAAGTTAAGACTTTAAGTACCCTCAAATCAAGTGCTATATGCAATCTAAATTTCCCGTGCATTCCTCACACACGTTGTTAGGTAGCAGCTCTCTCGAATCATAACTTTCTTCAGCTTTCCTCAAGACCTTTCTTAACTCTTTCCTCATCTTGTACAATACACCTATGGTTTAATTCGGTTGAACACTTCAACATAATTATATTCAAGTGCTGGTATAAAACGAGTGAAGGAACAAGAGTGTGAATGAAAATGAAATCCATCATCTCATCTCATTCAATCCTCCTCAGACAATCCAACATTAAGCCAATCCAATACATTTCCTTCTCATGTATTTTACAAAGAAAGAATGCACTTCAAACTTTAAACGTCAGACTGTCAATAATAATCTCTTATCTATTTCTCACATTTCTCAAATAAAAACTTCTTTCGTGTAAAAAATATGGAAAAAACTCGCGTTTACATCTAGTCAATCTTTCAAACCTTTTTATGGACGTAATTTATAAATGTTTGAAGTGATCTTACGACGAGGACGAGTCATATTCTAAATGGGCATTGTAGTTCACGAGAGGCGATGAGAAGTTTGTATGACAACATGACAAATGACAAATGGTTACTTCCTGCTGCTGGAAGTTACGATGTGTTTATTTTTGATAATCGACAATTCATTCATTCAAACCTTACCCAACCAAAGCAACGGCAACGGTATTGTAGGTTTGTAAATAATTCGGTCATTTAGTGCGAATGGGTTGCAAATGATTGGTAACATAAACGACACAATATCATGGAATCATTTAACTTGCATAATAATAATTGAATGCATGACAAAGTTCATGTACGTACATCCACGCATATGGTGTGTTGTCTGGTAGTCAAAACTATACAAAAAGGCATTCAAATCAAGAAGGTCAATAGTCAGCTTTATCATTAGTCATTTAACTAACGAATATGAGGAGATACTCATAAACCGGCTCAAAGAAAGTGCGTCGTATCAAAATATTTAGTGGCATGGACCCCCACCCTTTATATGCTTTGACTTTGTAAATAATACGGCGTGAAAAACAACTGAAAGCCGCAATTCACAAATTAGATGGTCTGAGACGGCTCTTTCTGGAGGCAATAAACTTTTAAATGAACTAATTGACTAATTGAGGTGACTGTCATAAAGATTGTTTATTCTCTTTGGTGGTCCATGAAGTTTATTGCTCAGCACTGATACATACATGGGTGATACAGCTTTCTCCACGGTGCGTGACTTTAATTGTTGTCGTTGGTTTCTTAATTCTTTCTTTCTTTCTTTCTGGCCTGTCGCGTGTGGGGCAATAATGAGGATTGCTGTGGGGTAATCTTTACCACACGACACACGCTTGCTGGATGAAGCTCCTTACACTTGAGCCATTTTTTGTATGTAGAGATTAAAGATAAGGCTAGAAAAGTGGAGTACTGCTGACAAAATGAGACACATTACAAGGAATTAAGTTGACTAAAATTAATGATCTTTTAAATTGCTGTTGAAGTCGCATGAACTTTTGAAGTGTAAGAAAACAATTACACAAAGCTTGACACAATGCAGGATAAACATTTTAAAAAACTGATTTTATCAAATCCGTTTTTGTCATTCATCCAAAAGCTGAAATATTCTGACTTTTCTATTCTGTGAATTGATGTTAGGAGACTAATGAAGTATTTTCAGTTGATTTGATTGTGCCAGTTTCATTCTCAGAAGCGAATTATTAACAATTAAAATGCAAATCAATTCTTCTGTCTCCACTTCCTTATTTCATTCTTCTTTGCATAGGAGTTCTGTCGTTGTTGGTAAATGCAAATGGTCATATTTAGCATATTGTCCTCGTATGTCAGATAGGAAAATGATTTCGTTGTGAGGGAAATGCTGCAATTTCAAAAGCCATTGTCACTTTGGTTTTACAATGCTCAAATTGTCTTAAGCGAAAAGCATTCTCTGTCGTATTATTTCATTTCTTTAGCAGTTTTACTTATTTTGATGGTTGGAGAAAGAAATGGAATGTGCCTGTTGTTCATACAAAAATCAACAAACCATCCATCCATCCTTGCATACCCACCTGTCTAATGGTATTTATGTCCTCCTTTTGGATGCTCTTATCTTTCCCCTCTACCCTTGTCTTGCCGATCGTCTCATCATCACTTCACTTAAATCAAGCTCTTTTTTGAGAAGGAACATAAACATCGGTAAACACAGAAATTGGATAATATAAAGTTGAAAGTCGTCAGATATTATTTGCAGCATGCAGTAAAACTATAGCAATAATGGTATTTATTTAGGTGGGACGGTTTCACATGGAGAAAATTGACGTTCATTCTGCTGGACAGTTTCCATAAGCCTCATTTTTTCACTTCAATTTTTTCTCTTTCCTCATCTTTTCTAGCTATAACTTTGCAGACATTTACAACTCACTGTATTTGAAACTCATGAAGGATTCCAAATTTGCATGCACCCGTTTCCTTCTTTTCAACGTAATGACACATAAATAGACAGATAATGCGACTTTGAAAGGTTGAGGAACGGGGAAAAGTCATCCTGATTTGATTTCAGGTTTTCTTTCAAACAAGCTAGGTAGTGAGTCAGGGACTGACTTTTTTTTATTCCTTTAAGTAAATAAAGTAAAATCATGTTTTTGTGTGTTGTTGATGTGTTATCGGAAAGTGAGTGGAAGGACGAGAAAGAAGAAGAAGCAACCAAAAGCAATTCCTCTCTCTCATGGCGGCGGCGATGATGACGATATTCGGTTGTTGGTTCGTTATGCTTTCTCTCTTGACTTGACGTAGATTAGAAGAACAAGGTTTGAAATATTTGAAATTTTAAAGCACCCAACCAATAAATCTAGGAAGCGTGGGAACGTCCTTTACTCTCCTCTCCTCGTCGATTGTAGTGGAGTGTAAAGCAATAATAATTGGACTTTTGAAAACCACCAACTCTTCAGTTGCCTAAAAGAAAGAGCACAAAGCATTTTATTGGGGTTTCATTATATGACACCTCAACAGGTACGCTCTGGAGGAAAGAAACGCTATCACTCTCCTCATGCCCATTATCATCATCCATACGACTGTGAGGACTGGGTAACTGTTACAAACAAGCAGGCTTTTAGCTAATAATGATCAAGGGATTGCATCAGTCAGTCAGTCAGTCAGTCAGAACAGTTTAGCTTTTCCTTCACTGTCTCTCAAGAAGAACTATGTACAAGAAGGGGCATTGCAGTGCATTGTAGATATTTACTGCGTCCTATAAACCAAGAAGGCACATTTAACTGCACCTTTTAAACCTAATAATAATTGTTGTTGTATATCCTCACCCTCACCTACCTCCTCCCAACTCAACCACCTCGGAGAGACGTAAAAGTCGTTCATTATTTCATTACACAACAAAATCCACGTTGTTACGTTCTTCTGGTTTGTCCATCCATCCATAAATATCATCAGTCAGAGTCTACTCCACAAAGATGCTTTTTTCTTGAATCCTTCTTCCTTGTCTTGTATGCCCCGGCCTTATTAGCCAACCAACCAAGCTGGAACAGGACAGGTATTTAGGGGTTGGTAAAAGGTAGACAGCCTATGCATGGATACCACTCAAATCTCTCTCTCTCTCCTTGTTTTCCTCTTTCATATTTTGATTTAACAATAAACTGACTGGCAAAAGCAGGTTACATAAAAGAACAGCGCCTTTAGTCAAGAAGACGACCGTTCTCATTGTTGTAATAATGGTGATAATAAACAGCAATGTTTTGGTCTGGATGATGTTGATTGTGATTATGGAGAGGCGAGGGGAGAAAACGGTGAGAAAGAAAGAAATAAAGAAAGAAAGGGCATCACTATGCACTCTCTACAATAAGGATGACAAAAGAGCAGTAATAATCCCAATCATAACAAATACAATTTTATGACTAATTTTTAGAAAGGATGCTCTTGTCACCTCATCATCACTTTCCTAATTTGCTCATTCACCAGTTTATTTATTGCGTCCTTTGACATACGTTCCTTTAGTAATTCTGAAATAGAAAAAAAGAAAGCAAGCTTAAGCAAAAACCATGCCATACCTGCTATGGCCTGACAACCTGAACCTCTTGAACCCAATAAATTATTGTGGACAAGTGGAAGTGACCAGGACATCAGCGGGTCATCAGCCACCCATAAAAATACCTGGACATTATGTACCTGACCTGACGATTATTGCCTTCCAATTGTAACTTTTGTGTGAGCAACAAATCATTCATCCATTCACTCTGTCTCTCACTTTCGCACGGGATACTATGCACTATTAACGTTAGTGCATAGTTTATTAATTGGTTTTACAGCCATTATAAATGCCTTGAGCAGCTACAAAGAAACGGTATTGGTGAAATCGTGGTTTTAGAAACTGTTGCAATTATTAATCACCCAAGCCATGATTTATTGCATGGTGACAATCGTGTGAATTTTCCATGAACTCTTGTGTCTCTCCGTTCACTTCCTCGTCTTGATTCACGTAAAACTACTTTCATTTCGCAGTATTACATTTCCTAATTCCTAATCCAAACAGTGGAAAACACGAGCACAAGAAGGAACTGTTTATGAAGGCAACCCTATCATCTAACAATCCTCCCTTTTGGTGGTCCTCTGCAAGATGACAAAATGTTTATTAAACAAAGACGAATTTGTGGGTTTAAAAAATATCATTGCTCAAATCGGTGTTCAAAGCGGATTAGGGGATTAAATACCCAGTTTAACACATAGAAACTACATGTCTCGTAATAATTGTTTATGTTAAGCACTTTTTTGTCCTGTCACCCCAGTGGGTTTATTTTTAATGTGACGAGGGTGCATCATCATGGTTCATATAGATAGTTATCTAATTTCACATTTGCTGACGCATTGTTGAGGTACATTTTTATCGAAACGTTCAGAACTTTAGGATGTAGGTAATCGATATCACCAAAATAAATAGTAAAAATGAGTCAGGAAATATCATCCTGGGAGTCTCTATAACGATGACACGAAGTGGAAAGTCACTAATTTGACGGTCTTTGAAAAATACCACTAACTGCGAAATAATGCAGCAAATATTTCTATTCTGATTAGCCCATTTCTTATTGACATTGACAACTTTTGTGTAAAATCAGTCATCATTTTGTGTGTGTGTGAGGTCATCCGTAAATTTGTGGCATATTGTTATTTACTTATTTGTATTTATTTATTGGTTCATTTTTGACTTGATGGTTCTTTTCTCTTTCTGGGCATTGTATTGTATTCTGCATTGTTGGTCACAGGTAGGCATAAGGGAAAGGTAAAAGGTGAGTGAAGCACAGAAATGGGCCGCTCAAAGTGAAGTGTCAGTCTATTTTAGTAATAATAACAAGGTGAGGATTAATGTCAAGTGGGGAATTATGACCACTGCGCCATACTACTTGGCTGTTTACTATATTATTGATTCAATTGTTCGGTAGCTATGAAATTCATTTTTCGACTCATGCCTTAACCTAACCCCCACTTTCTATTCGAGGAGGGAAGTAAACTACACTTTTGATACTTTACTTTTTGAGTCACATCACAATCAGCGAAATCCTTTTGTCATTCTTCCTGTCTATCTGTCAGGGGAATGCGGAGCGGATTAGCCACTTGAACTCAAAAAGCCTTCCAAATAAGCAAAACTTTTACTTGAGTGGAGATGAAGAATTCATAGATTGAGCAGATAATAATAATCTCTGAAGGACTTTTAAGGAACAAAATGGCTTTCCATTATCATCCTCATCATCATCATTATTGTTATCCTCCTCATGTCCACGATGAGAGAGATCTTTCCCTCTACAATAACAGATCATGCTTTTTACTTGCTTGCTTCCAGCAAACATCACAAAAATTGTTTGAAGAAAGTTGAGAAGAAAAGCTAAAAGACAACGAAATTATGAGAGAAAAGTCTCACTCTCAAAACTAATTGGGTTTGATGTGGTGACTCGATTAATAGATGACTATTTCTTTTCTAGTTAAAATTCCTCTCTCAAACTAAACTATAGACTATGGAATACCGCAATTAACTGGCCCGTTCCTTCCTTCCTTCTTCCATCTTTTTTCATGAATTCGTTAGTCAAGTCAAGTCAAGTCAAGAACTCATCCTTTCCTTCTTTTTGAAAAAGTTGTTGGCTGGCGACTTGAAAAGTGTGGTAAATAATGAAAGAAAGTGAGGAGATAGGGGGAAATGATGAAACATGCATGCATGCCGTATAAAAAGGAACATTGTTGCCGTTGTAGCATTTTGGTTTCAAGAAAAGTTGGAGAATATACGCATGCTGGTGCTGCTGTGGGGTGCAATTCAATCAACGCCCAGCTCCATCCTTCTTTCTTTCTTTCGATGGATAGTAGTGTGGGTGATTGTGGTGGTGCTAGGCAGTGGTCACGAAAAAAGTGGAATAAATGAATCCCGAATGGGTGAAGGAATGCATATGGCCGCTGGGGATAATTGCAGCAAGAGTATCAAGAAGCCAACAGACGGTACCGAGAGAAAGAATCCTGGACCATTATAAATACACAGACTTTCATAGAGGATGAACAATGAAATGAAGCGGCCAGGCCAGGCTAGACTACAAGAACTTTGAAAAGGATATTTTATTTGGAAAGAAGTGAGACCAGGGAGGGAAGAAGGCAGTAGACATGGAGACTATTAGACACACACATTGTAGTACTACCTAGCTTCTATTTAACTGCTTTTTACAGATTAACTAAATGATTAAGGTTCCATTTCTTCCAATGTTGCATTCAAGTCATTGCCTTCGTTTACAGTTTTCAAACCAAGGCATTTTCAACAACACCATTGAATGCGTCTTCTAATTTAAAATGGCTCGGGTGACTTATTTTTTACGTGCACGTAATTCTGCGGAACAAACTATTGTTCTTTTAGACGTTATTCTGAATCTTTTGTAAAATAAAATATAGCCGTCTTTCCTTGCTACATAAAGTGATGACGATGATGAGGCAAGTAATCCACAGGTGTAAGTAAAACCAAACCAAAGCTGCAGGACAAGATTCTATAGAAGTGACCAAAGCATGTTTGCAAAATTAAAATTCCAAATGCAAAAAAGACTCTGGGAAATCAATATAAATTAATTGTATAAGAAATCTGACTGTTAAAATATATTCAAATGTTGAGCTGACAGGCTTTTGCTTCGACGTGACTTGACAAACTAAACCAACAGATATGGGATGACTGTCTCAGTCTCCTTCTTTTTCACTTAATTCAAATAGTTTCATTTAAATATTTAGAAGATGGGCAGGCAGGCATTCATATTATGAAAGAGCAGGTGAATTGAAATAATATTTAATGAGCTTCA
>JAQIWU010000966.1:0-19922 GCA_034696445.1 Isotomiella minor | reverse complement strand
CCCAGTAGCTCAGATAATTGCTGAAATATTCACATTTTATGATTTGACCACAGAAGCGGTAAATGCTTTCTCCAATCGTTGCATTGACGCTATAATAATTTAACTGCATTGTTCAGATCGAGAAACGGAAAGAATACAAGAAAGCAGTGGAAGTGTCCTCTTCCAATTTGCCTTTGCCTGAAGCAGTTTTGCCTGATAAGCGGGATTAACATTAACGTAAGATTAATATTAATAGCAGCAAAATACTCTTTGTCAAGATATTTTTGTGTAGAACTTTATAATTTCAAATGTATAATGATGATATTCCTTCCTATACTGTAGATGAATAAGAGGTTATATCAAAAACTTCCCCTAGATAACCAACGCTTAGGGTTTTCAACCAGAATTTCTTCGACGTCGGATGTACTAAATCCTTTAATCTTCATTTTTGGCACAATATGGGTCAAAATATGTGAATATCCGTGACCCCCGAAGTTGGTCTGTTAGTATAAAATGAATTCTCTGATGTTACCCTAAACGAATTGAACAAATGTTGAAAAACTTACCAAACGATGTTTTGTATGAATATCATGGGACACAGTGATCTGAGCAAGATGGCCATTGTCCCTCAACAGCTTCAGCTTGTCAATTCGCTGAGCATCAGACAACATGTCCACATGCTCTTGTAGCTGGTAGTAAGAACATTCAGTGCCAAATAAATCAAATTGGGTGAATGTCTTCAATTTGGCAAACTCAAGTAGTTGTTCCGCATCAAAGAAAGTTCCTATTAGTCAAACAAATGTTCATCGTTCATAAATACATTCAGAAACAAGACTTCTTACTGTCCAAATGAGACATGATGACATCTTCACTTTTACCACCAGCTTCTGTGAAAATTCTAAGAATCTCAAAAGGAGACTCTGGATTGCGGCCTGGATGGAAAGTGATTGGGGGGTTTATTTCTTGCTGCAGCATGGCTACTGCTTGGATAACACGCTTTTCAAAAGCTATACAAAAATTGAGTAGGCGACCAGAAACATAAATTGCCACAATCAAACCTACGATGCATAGGCCAGGATATTCCTATTTCCCCAATAATCCCACACCGGATACCTTCTTCTGCACCTTCCGTGAGCTCTTTCAACATGTGGTCGTGGGCTTCCTCAGTGGTCAACTGAAGGGTTGAAGGGGCCTGTGAGCACGCAACGTAGTACCCTAGACAAATTCCGCTCATTATTCCCATCCCACCATATTACATTTCCCTTGTGCGTCTAATACCTGTCCCTGCAATTATGTTTACACCAGTTTCCAAACTCAGGCGTTTCAGAAATGGAGTATTAATGGATATCCCAGTGACGGTGTTTTCCACAATCGTACCCCCTCCTGCTGCCTTGAACCTTTGTAGTTCATCCGCCATAACAGCTTTAGCATCGTCGTCGTCCAGTGCAACATTGTATTTTGAGCTATACGGGTATTGCCTTATGGCACCTAAATTTTTGAGTAGGAACGTATCTCCGCTCTTTGTAGGATAGTTTGGTATGCAGGCAGGAGGCTCTTGAAGAACGCAGTCAAACGTCATGTGTAAATGCTCATGGGTCAGCACTGCTCCCAAGCTATCCACTTTCACCTTGCCCAACACTAAATTTTTTACAGCAATATGTTAATTTGTTTATTTTTTAAAATTAAGAAAACCTGAATTAGCCTCCATCCTGTATGTGTGTGGTGAAATGAACAGGTACGAGTTTGATGACTGGAATGAGACTGTTTGTGATTTGAAGAGTGGATTATGATAACCAGCCTCAGCTCTGATAAGAATATTCACATAATTTATTAATTTACTCTTAAACCTCGCTGATATGAGGTTAATAACTGAAGAAAAAGACAACACGAGTGGCGTAATTGAACTCATATGCATCCACGTCCACATGCACTGGAGGTCTATAAATAAACTTCATCTCAAGCGTGATGTTATGTCGCATTATTGTTGTTATTATTATTCGTTGTCTTTTTAAGCACAATAGGGAGTACAATACACGTGGCTAAAATGACAAAGAACAGGGCGATTAAATGAAGACAGCGTATGGCATTCCTAGTGTACCCCATTTGACAGGAAAAGCATAAGAATGAGAAAAACCATCTACAACAGGCACATGCTTTGTAGTCCCTCTCCGACTGCTTCGGTTTAAGGCTTGTCACGATAATTTCTTTACTTTTGTCCACAAAAATTTTCTCATGTGTTAGGACCTTGGGCTTAAAATCTATTGGGACGAACTGCGTCCAGTGAGGATAGTCTGATGAGGTCTTGCAAAAAATGTAGTCCTACAACAAATGTCGATAAATATAAGGGCACCCTCTTTAGATTGACCCACCCACCATCAAAATCATTGCAGATAGAAGAAGAGCTTTGTGCTTGGGGGGCAGAGTGAGACAAAGGAAAGTGAGCCCGTATGAGTCTTCAAACTTGGACACTTGCAACTTATAAAAAGCTGCAACTTCCTGAGGCGTCATGGACTGCAACCAATTAGAATTTATGAAGATAAGAATAAAACAGCCGAGAAATCTCACAGTATCAATCAAAGCCACGGGCTCATCCTCATCGGTTGGAAGGACTACATCAAAGGTGCCTAAAATTGCACAGCTCCTAAGTTAATGGCACAACATGTTTCGACTTTTAATTTACCATCCATAATTTTCCCGGAAATGACTAAAACAATTCTATCTTGGTCGTCCTCAATTTTGAGGATGGTTTCTTTCAAGGAAAATTCTTGCGTAATTTTCCCCAGATACTCCCCTTCAGTTGCCGAATGCACGACGGTTGACTGCAAGCACATACTCAAATAATGACAATCCGGAAAATTTGCATCATCAAACTCTCACGTTTCCGCATCCTTTGAACCCACAAAGGCAACAGAGGCAGTAGTACTGAGCAAGGCAAAACTCCGCAGAGCATTCTCTGGAAATCGTCAGTACTTTTCTGCAGCTATGATCGTACATTGAGATGTTAAACAGCCTGGCATCCCTCCCCCACCGCAACTGATGCGGCGTCGTCTCTTCAACGGCAATGTAGATTTGATTCCCATTCTCATTGACAATGTCATATTGGGTAAATGCTAACAGCCTGTATTGTGGGGGGAGGTCTGGAAAGCGAAGCACAATTGACTTACACGAATTAAGTAGGTAGTTACATTCATATTCATTAGTTCATACGAATGGCATTTTCAGGTCTCCGAATGACGAGGAGGCTTGTATGCATGCCGTTAAGGGCTTCCAAACCCAAAGGACAGGGTACAGGAGGTTCCCCATCTACACTAGGTCTCATTGAGGCTGAGGATAGTTATCAAGTTTAGATGATCTTTTTGAAGCCAATGGATATAAATAAATGAAGTACATACGGATGTGGGTTTGGATATTTCTGTCATGATAAATTAGTCTGGGAATGATCTGTTCTTGCTGCGTGAGTGAATATTTCCTTTCAGAATTTCGTTTTAGTTGTGACAATTTCAACAGGCTTATATCGCCTGTAATTAAAAAAAACAGAAGCGTCTATAATGCATGATTACACTTGTCAGTTGTGATTACACACATTCGGATTCAGACTCTGGGTGATGGTGGTGTACATGCTGATGATGATGAGGAAGACCCGTCTCATCACTTGTACGAGTTACATTTGGTACAACCATGATCGGGTTAATTCGTTTTAAGTTTCTTCCAAAGTTCTTCCTGCTTCGACCTTTGTATGAAATGCTTTGGACTAATTTCGTCCAAATGAAAGTAGACTCCCTTTTCGAGTAAAAAATATTGCTATAGACGACTGAGGACTTAACGCTACCCAGGTGCAACTCTGTGAACTTCCAATCCTATACTTTTGGGGTCTGAAAACAATGGAGGGGGAGGGCGCCGTAAAAGACGTTCGCCAATCCAGTCGAACTAAATCCTCAGATGACAATGATCCATCATTACTACAACTGCATACCCACCATGCCCTACCTTTTATGGGGGGAGAGGAACCGGAATTAGACTTGCCTAATGACGTGTCACACAAGGCCACCAAGGACCCTTTTTACGCTCCCTACAGCTTCATCGTCATGTGTTGCCTTCAAATTGTACTCTCACTCTAAAACTTACTTTATTGAAGTATTAACAATGGATCTTTGAACTGATTTTCAAGGTATGGGGAATTGTTGGAGCAATCAAAATGTCCATACTTCAGTACGCCAGGAATCCAATAAAACTGTACATTTTATTAGACCTTAATTTTTCTGACCACTCCCACATCTATTTACTGGTAACCTCATGATAGTAAAGTGCCCTGCCCTAATCTTTGAGTTTAATCTTGTGCACTACATAGGCGGCAGTCGTCCTTACCATAGCTGGAGGCATTTTCGGCATTATCGCCATCGCTTTTGACGTTTCATTTCTTCTACATTTGGTACTGAAAGACGTCACTTGTCTGAATAAAAATTACGAAGCTTTTCACTTTTCTGAAATTTTAGCTCCCTCACTTCTTGTGGATCATTGTCACAATGTGCATTTCTTCCAGTGTCATTGCAAAGGGGAACCTAGATGAGCCTGTTGTCTCAATATTTTACAGGCTATTTGAAGCCACAGCCATATACCCCCATGACCCAAGTTACCTTCACACAGTTTGGCCACATGTAAAACCTACAATCTGGGATAGTATTCAGACAGAAGTGAGAGTGCAATTTGAATGAATGATTTTAGAAGGGTTTAAAGATATATTCATTGTAAGATGAAGTGCTGTGGTGTTGAAAATATGAAGGACTGGATACAAATCTTGGGTCGCCCCATACCTAATTCGTGTTGCAAACAGGATGAGGTGAAGGTATGCAAATCGACACTAGATTTGTGGCGTTACCGACCAGACGGAGCTAACAAAACTGTCCAAGAGCTACTCAAAACTTTCGAAGACGTTCAGGACTTCCTTTACAAAGATGTATTTGAAATATCCGGACCTCAAAAATGATACTAACAGGAATTCTCTTTTTTTAGAGTTGCGTGCATTCAATCACAGAGGAACGTAAAAACCACATACGAGATTGGACCATTTACCCACTGATTTTCCTCTCGATTCATCTGCTTATGCTCTTCCATTTCAACTACTTGATATCCTTGTGGGTCCTTTATGATTATTTTCATAGGAGAAGCCCTCATTTGACATCTTTTATATAGCCTAATCCACGAACACGGAACTTGGCAAGGGATTGCCCGACTGGAACGATTTAGATCCCAACGCACCGAAGTTGTAAAAGCTCGACTCATGGAAGCCCTTTACAACATGATTCCCTTCTGTTGCAAGAAGGAAAAGGAAAAGGCACACCTTCACTTGGAAAAATGTTTAGATGTTGATTACAAAGAAAGCGTCCTTGATCATCATAAACGTCCATCCCATCACGAGGGTGTTCATGAATCCCCTTCCACCGTGGGTGGGGTTGGGTCACGGGCATCCCTAGCAGCATCTTTACAGCATCACGATCATAAACACGGTAGGCATGAAGAGTTTCCTCAAGAGGGATCTTCCACTATGATGACAGCCATTACACCTCATTCCGAAGACATCGTCAAACCAGTCGAGACACCAAGTCAAAAACAATGGCATTGGAAGAGAAAGCAAAATAATGTGGAGTCCAAGTCAGATAACGCAAATTAAGTAATGACAACGCATCATCAAAGTATGACATGACTAATTCCATAAACGCATCAAAAGTCAATAGACTGCATTATTATATTCAGACAGAGCAACCTATCGTTTGCTTGCATATTGATATGGCTTGCCTTTTGTTTGTAATTTTGTGACGTCAATGAATTCAATGCATGAATAAAAAGGCGCAGCTATGTTATGCCGATGACTAATGAGAGCAGTGTATGAATGAATGCATGTCGGTGGCATTGCATTTTATGCATTACTCGGCAACTTTTAATTACTTTCGTACGTTCTGATATTGGATATCGTGGAAACATGCAATTTTCATAGAGAACCGTCTTCTGAACCATTTTCCATCACTTTTGTCCTAGAGTGAGCCCTCAAAGTCAAACCCTGACCACAAAAGAGAGTCTCCTCAAGAGATTTTTTGCACATTTTGCAGATATATTTTGCACTGCTTGTGTGGCGAAATCAAGAGATGTGTGCTTGATCCTTCACCAAGTAAAGTACAGTAAGCAAGCAAGTAGTAGCAGAGCAGTTCGTCATCATCACACCACCACCACCACCAACATTCGCAGTAACAACAACACTGTAGACTTCCTCTGCTTGCTCAGTTTATTTTATAGTCAGGCGGAGAGAGAAGCAGAAAAGTTGGTAGGTATTTATTTTTAAGCAGAATAATAAAAGGAAAACGTAAGTTAATTAATTAATTAATTCTTAATCCTGTGTTTCTTCAAATTGTCCTTTTCAGATTACTCCCCCAGGAAGGGTTGACCAAATCCTAGTTCAATTGATCCGAGTCTTGAAGTCTGCGAAGGGACTTGACGAGGAATCTTTAAATTTTGTAGTTGGATTTCAAACGACTGACTGACCATACCGTCAATAACAGAGGTACGATGATGACTGAACAGTTAAATTCTTGACAAGGGTCTAATAATTACTTTGTTCTACTCTCTCTTCATTTGTCTTGTTAGTAGTGAGAACTGGACACAAAAAGAAACGATGGACAATAAACAGCAGCAACAGTATGGGGCCGCCCCATATCCCCCTTCGCAAGGATTCAGTCCTACTGGATTCCCTCAAACTGGATTTGCTGGACCTGGATCTGCATCAGGCTATCCTGGACAGTCGTCTGGCTATCCTGGACAGTCATCTGGCTATATGGCAGGAGCCCCTGCCCCAGCAGGCTTTGTGTACCCTCCAGCAGGGGCCCCTCACTCGGCATACCATATGCCAGATCAGGACACGGGACCCAAGCCATACTCATCGCAGAGTGGGAGCTCGTCATATGGCGACATTCATGGCATTGACTTTTCTGAAAAATCCATTCGAATGGCTTTCATAAGGTACAGAGAGAAATCCATCGCCGTAGTGAAGTGATAACCATACAGAACAGAGGGTTAACTGTTTTTTTAAATTGCAGGAAAGTCTACGCACTGCTGTCCGTTCAACTACTTGCAACCACCGGTATTATTGCCCTTTTCACGTTGAATGATAGTGTCAAAGGATTTGTGCGACAAAATTCGGGTTTGATGATTGGATCCTACGTCATTGCTATCATTTTGCTGTTTGCCATGGCCTGCTGTGAAAATCTGCGACGAAAGAGTCCCCATAACTTCATCCTTCTCGCCCTATTCACTCTCACGTATGGTGTGGTCATTGGATTCATCGCTTCTCAATACAAGTATGACAAATAACGAAAAGAAAGTCGTTAGTCCAAACGGCGTTGTAACTTTTTTGTTTCACTATTTGCAGCATCAGTTCCATTTTGTTGGCGGCTGGAGTCACAACCGTTGTTTGTGTCGGATTGACCATCTTCGCTTTCCAAACAAAGTATGACTTCACGATGATGGGAGGGGCACTGTTTGTCTGCTCGTTGGTATTTTTCCTCTTCTCCCTTCTGGCCATCTTCCTTGGACCCACGATGCAACTCATCCTTGCTGGAGTTGGAGCAATGCTGTTCTCGGTTTTCTTGGTCTATGATACTCAAATCATGATTGGAGGCAAACACAAGTTTGCTCTCAGCCCTGAAGGTATGTTTCGACTTTTAAAAGAGTACTTTTATCATTTGCAACTTTGTAAAATATGTGTAAAACTTTCAGAGTACATCTTTGCTGCACTCAACATCTACATGGATGTCATCATGATCTTCTTGTACCTGTTGCAATTGTTTGGGGACAGAAACTAAAACTAACCTTACTTACATACTGTGGAATATGAATTACAAATGCAAAGTAGCGTACCCTACTCAATTCAATGCTTGCACGCAAATTATTGTATGTGATCTGAAAGTTCTAAATTCAATCTGGACACATCTTAAGTATTCGGGATTTCCCTGTTTCAAAATAATATCTAAAAATAAGTAAAACCAAAATTGTTTGCAAAATGAATTGTCGGTCGACTATGAATGAACTGCTGAAGTTGTGCTTCAATGTTAATACTGATACTGGACGTTATGTAGTGATGATTACCTTAGGCAAGTTTTTTCCATATAGCTTTCGATTATCTATTGATTTTATTGCAATTTATTACCAACCTATTTTGTAAATTCCGTACTTCGTTCAACTCCTTACGTGAGTGGCTTTTTCGTCGTATATATATTTGTAGTTTCGAGAGAGTTAATTTAGATGCAGTCAAATATTTGTAGAATTAGTTCCTTGTCATTTAAATGTTTTAAAAAATAGACATACGGACAGAAATAAATATAAATTACCATGTAGAGAGATTTTATGCATTATACTTTAGTACATAGAAGTTGGCATCCAGTTACTGATTGATTGTAGCGACTTCTGACATGCCCAATATTGATTACTTATTGTAACTGAATCTTGGCTTCCATTCTTCTTCTTTCAGTCTTGGTAGTCCTCTAGTCTAAAAAAGTACATCAGGAGGGCCGTGACACAACCGATGGTGACACACGTATGGCTCTATATTATGTTTGATGGATTAGTTAGGTCAACATTGTAATGTCCGATTCATTTCTGTACACGTACCATTTTCTTTCTGAATATTTATAGTAGCATCCTACATAACACCACAGTTGAACTGAATAGCAGGCCATGAGGTACCAAAAGATAATCTAGCAGAAAGCAAAGCGGTACATAATTCCGTTACTGTTCTCTTGTAGTAGAAAATACAATAGTCGTTATATAACTAACCTCGCCAAGAAGCCACTTTGGATGATGTCTAATGCAAGGAGCAATCCGAAGCTGTCTCGTCCCAATACGGCGGAGGTAATTAAGGAATCCGCTTGGGTAGACTGGGCGAAAGAACAATCGGTTTGCCCGATAAGCACAATAACGTACTATCCATGTCCCAATTTGAGTCAGCCAGAGCAGTACTGAAGCATATCCTGTGAGGAGACACATAGCGAGAGCAAGGTCCTTCTTGTTGTCAGTGAAGTTTCTTTTGGGAAAAACTTTAGCTACATTGGGATTGTCCTTAAATAGCATGCTGAACGCCATGAAAAAGAAGCAGTAGCCTGTCAAAAGTGGACACCAAATGCTTACTCGTACCATTTTTAATGTTATCTGAGCTTTGGTTATGCAGAAGGCAAAAGAAGCAGCGTCTGCAATTCGGTAAAATTGCATAAAAGACGTGATGGGAATGAGTGAAGCATTTGTCATAGAATCATTTTACCCCAAAATTGCCACTACAAGGAAGACGGTTCGTGACCACAACGGGTCTCGGAAACCATGAATTTATCCTCAATCTTTTGATCTAGCAGGACATCAGTTTTAGTAATTCTTTGCTTGTCATTATTAACTACAACAATGTCGAATACTTCCCTCTGCAAAGTTCATTCAGAAAGGATTGTAGATAAATTGAGGAAGAGCAGGATGGTGATAAGTTATCATTTTTATGTCATATCAATAGGTGTATGTAAAACACATATGGGAATTGAATTAAGGAATGCAAGCGGCATGCTTATCCGCCGTTATCATTGTTGAAAACTGGTGTAAGTTTGTTTTCGGTCGATAAGTGTGTGTGATACATGGAGTGTGTGTGGTGTCATTGTTCATTTGATAGTCCGGAACACCTAACAAATAAAGATGGTTCATTTGCATATTTCATATTTCAAAACTAAACCCGGTATTGCAAAAACCACGACTTTGGTACGTTGCTTCAAAATAAAAATAATACCTGAACTTATTCATTTTTACTCGATTTTAATTGCAGCTTGTTGGAATGGCCGTTATTGTTCTGGCATGCCACAGCTTTTACAATTCAGCCTGGGTGGGGGAAGGTTACTACAAGATTTGTGATGACTTACAACTCGAATCTTGCCCGGACATAATGTTGGAGAAAGTTTTCATTGGTTCCACTTTGTTTTGCAACTTTCTCTCTTTGTTTCTCCTGCTTCTCTGCTTGTTAAGTCGACAAATGTCGGAAAGAGCCTTCAAATTGATTGTAAGTCATCAACAAGTGTTTGAACATTTAATTAATGAGTTCAACATGTTCAACGACTGGAGTGTGAAATTGCTAAAGCGTGTGCTTGGAATTTATGCGTCTTCTTTTAGGATGTTGGGCTTCATGGATTTTGTGCTCTATTAACCATCATAACTGGGTCACTGTTTATATACTCTGCAAAGTCAATTGACACCCTTTTCCAAGATATTGATGCCATCAACGCTATCCCAGACATACAATCAGGAGGAGCCAGTATGTCGGTCCAATCCTTTGTAGAAAAGATTGCAGCAGGAGTAAGTACACTTGCAGTTTCTCATAGTGCCCCGTATGCAAGAAAAATTGCATATGACATCATAATTTTTATTGGTTTCGCAGAGCCTTTCAATTTTTCAAGGAATCTTATACTCGGCGACAACAGTCATTCTGATTCTGGACAAATAGAAGTATGGCACGGGTATCATGATCCCACTTAACGTTCGTCACACATTCTGTGTGAATATGGTGGATGATGTTTCATGTTGGAAAACAAAATGGATATGCGGCCTATCAATTTGCTCATTTAATTTGACTCCCCTCTTTGGCAAATTAAGAAGATGATACTACCTACTCGAATCTCACTATCAGTCAGAAAAGGTCACAACCTATCTTTGGGACGGCGACGCATTAAGGAAGCATAATAATTCCTGAATATGCATCTCGCCAATACATCCACACACACATTGCCAGCCTTTGGTTCCAGTGATTCTGGAAAAGGAAGATAGGTTTGGAGCAGTTGGATGACAGGCGTAAATTACGTGACACGGAGGATAGGATAAGACCCAAAGATTAGTTTGAAAAGAAAGAAAGCTAATATCAAAAGGAACAGTCTCGCCCACATTCAATCCCAATCGATGCCATATACCATCATCTTCCTGGCCTGGGCCATAAATTAAGTACATAAAACGTGCACTGTGCGATTGATTAAAATTGTATAACGTTGTTGCGTATCACAGACCTCTGACTTTTTCTTACACATTCTTTATGTTTATCATAAGTATAATATTTAATTTTTTTCAATAAGGCATCGAAGTCCAAACAAAAGTTCACACCACATAACCAAAACCAAACATTTAAATCATCATATCATGACTGTTTGGCATTACGTGCTCATGACTTAAGCACGAGATTTTAGATTACTCGTACATTCGATGTGAGGACTAGGAAGACAGAAACCCGTCTTTGAGTGTGGGTTTAGAAGAGATAGCGTTTAGACTTTCACCACCAGCAGAAAACTAACCTCACTACCGGTTTAAAAGAAAAGTATCTCAGACTGACGGTTTTAATAATGTAGGTGAAAGTAATATTTACCCTTCGCGAACTTTTTCAATACGTCTAGACGTAAAGTAATCAAGGAGTAGTGACGTCATCCACTGCTTATGATCTTCAATGTTCCTTCTGAGTACACGAACGGTCTGATTAAGGGCCCCTGGGGATTATCTAACAGAAAACGTACGGTGGCCACTGTGTAAACGAAGATGGGGATATCTGAAGACGACTATGACTTTTACCGATCTCAATACAACCGGTCTTTACTGGAGCTTGGAAGAGTTGACTCAGCTCCAACGTACTACCACTTCCCTCTCTTCCCCTTGGGACTGGCCATTATTGTGGTAACCCTGTTAGGAATTACGGGAAATGTAATTAGTGCCTACGTATTGGCGAGAAAGAGACTCAGGTCTTCCTCATACAGTGTATTAACCTTAGCCCTTTTGTGCGTGGACACGACCTATCTTGTCACCAAACTCCTTAGATTCGGACTCTTTTCGCTTTTCCAGCATTTTGGCATTTGGTATCAGTACACTCATGTCTTTCTTCAGATCTACGGGCCATACCTGGTATGTTTATGTTTATGATTACGTTATAATTCTATAATTTATATAATATAATATCCCCTTTTACAGCGACCACTGACGTTTACCGGTAACTTAACCTACATTCATCAATGCTTCGTTATGAAATGAATACGTGATGTCCAATCTGTTTCATTTCAGCTCATACAGCTTCGACTTATTTGACTCTCACCATAGCGTTTGACCGATATTTAGTCGTGTCACGGCCCCATACTGCTCGGAGATATTGCACGACCAAACAAGCAAGTCTTTTGGTCTTTGTGATGGTGGTATTCTCGATATTGTACAACATTCCCCGATGGTTTGAGTACCACACGATTACTTATGAGGAAACGGAGAGTGGGGAAAGTGAGGATACTGACGGACTCAGATATTTGATGGTCGCATCTTATTTAAGAAGAAATCCGCAATACAGGCATTATTACATCTTCTGGGCCTATCTCATTATTATGTTCTTCTTGCCCGTGGTGACTCTCACCATTGTCAACTTTCTCCTGTGGCGAGGGGTATGAATGAGGATATGAATTAAAATCCCTTAAGCCCTTTCCTACTAACCCACATTGGCTCAATGTGTCTCACTTTCTTTTGTTCTGTTTAGTTGAAGCGGATCGAAAAAAGTGGCCTGTCCTTAAGTTTCACGCAAAGCAGAGACACTTCTTTCTCCGCCATGATGATTGGAGTCGTTGTGGTGTTTCTAATATGTAATTTGGACTACTTGGTGCTGGATTTAATGGACTACTTTGGACTGGACTACCCCAGCTATTGGAACTATATTGGCAATTTTCTCCTCACTGTCAATTCAGCCGTCAACTTCCTGATCTATTGTTTATTGGGTCGAAAGTTTAGGGATGAGTTGGGCCACATTTTTGACAGTTGGGGATTTTATGACTGTAGCAAAAAGCTTGGGACACAGTCACAGGACATTTTCACCACTACAGGTGCATTTCATCTTAGAATTCTCTTTAATTATAAAATGCCACGATGATGTTCCTTTTTATAGGCGTGTGGATTAAGGACATACCTCAAAATAGACCTGACAAAAATGCTGCTTGGGTGAACCGAAACAACGAATGAACTAAGGAAAGCGATTTATTATTAAGACTTGATATTATGTTTATAAGATTCTCAGTCAATCATCATTTTGAAATAAATAAGGACTATCGAATATCTACTCAATCTACTATAAGCTTTTATTAACCATGTTCTTGAACCGTATGAATTGTCATGTACAGCAGGCTAAACATCAAGAAGGTAAAGACTAGTGGAAATACGATGATGATACTAGGATGTAACGAATGTAGATGTAATCAGGGACAAAATGTTTACACGCTAAATAACCAACCAAATTGATGCCCATTTGTTCGTTGTTTTATTGATTTTATACAACAATGCAACAAGCTTCATTACTACTGACAGGTTAGACGTCAATTTTAGGCTTGAAGCCAGAAAGGATGAAAAAGTTTTTGACAAGAAGTTGAGTGCATAAGCCCTCTTCATTTATCGTAATGGTGAAAGTTGAATACATAAGTGGGCTCTAGAGCTCTTTCCATCCATCTCTATTCATGCATTAAGATAATGTATACATGCAGGAGAATCTTCCAAATTGAAGGCAAATTGCGAAATTATTTCGCAAATGAATATGTCACACATTTATGCAGGAAGCATAGAACTAGCACAGTACTGCACTTTCTCCAGCAGGGACTATCGAAGTGACAAATAGGGGAATTGATGGAGCATTGCCATCACTTTTCATATTCATTCCTTTTCCTGTCCTGACGTTGGTTCACTACTCACTGCCGTCATAAAACTTGATTACTTATTCTGTTCAAGACCAGGCAAGCGAAAACAGGATTTGTCATTAAATACGTATTTGCTTGCGGTTAGTCAGTGTTTTGGCATAAACAGGTTTGTGCAAAAACCACGGAGAGCTTTCTTCACGGCGAGAAAATGCTTAAGTTGATTCAACTCAACTCCATACCCAGCAAAATCAAACTTGTTGTAAGAGGCTAACTTCCTCGCGAACAAACTTTCTCCATTCATTCATCTTCTTAGCGAGTTCCATGTACGACCACACGCTCTGACAAGAAAAGCAATTCAATTCGCACATGAGTCTCCAAATGGCTCATCAGAATCCAGTTAAAATTGGATCTCTGAAGCTTTCATCTTAGAACTTGTCTCTTTTCTCATTACCTAAATGTACTTACAGAATCACAAAAAAAGAGAGACAAAGTTTGTAATGTAGCAAATGGGATGGGAGTTTATCGGGGCAAATTAATAAAGTCCCATTCATACCTGTCGCCTTTGTAATTACGTTTTAATCCCAAAAGCCCTTTTTCTCTACCGTTCTTAATTGCACTTTCTTTTTCTCTCTCATCTCATCCAGCCTTCACCCTTGTGCACATGCAAACATATTATACAATTCGCACACATCAAGTGGTTAAAATCTCATTTGGTGCAAACAACGAGGAGATGTTGTCCACATCCATATCCGTAAAGACGTAGGCAATTAATTATTAGTTCAGGTACTCGTGCAAAAGCAATTCAGTCACCTTTCACCTGTCGAGAGCAGATCTGCTCAATCAACTCAGATATTTGACTATTGAAAAACTAATTGGAAGTGAAGCGGATTGTTCATTGGAGGTGAGGATTAAAGCAAAAATCTGTTATCGTGAGACCCAACTTAATACCTGTGTGTTGGTTTGTGAAATTACAGTGTTACACACGCCAATAATCTCCCTCGTCGTCGGCCGCACTTTGCTTTCAGTATATTTTTGCGGTGTTGACTGTTCTCTTTAACGCATTTGATCTCTTCTTTCTGGTCGTGCAGATTTACTCATTAGCAGTTGGGATCCTGACCAGTAGTAACTGATTCCAACAGACCCTCCTTCATAACATCACTTAACAATTGCTAACTAATCCTTATACCTAACCCAACCATGCAAAAAAACTTGTGATACAACAGACCAGCTTTGGCAGAGATTTATTTAAAATGACTGCAACATTATTGAGCGTTGTTTTTTCCTTGTACCTTGTCAACTTTGTGGGGGACCACAGACACTTTGAAGTTGGAATCCCAGAATGACCAGCATGACCACTGAGGAGTCCAGCTTCCATCCCGAGACCACACCCACCCCTTACACCAGCGGGGAAAGTAGGATGGCTGGTGACTTTGGTGAAAGTGCGGACGGCCTATTCAGTGAACGAAGTCTGTTTGTTCTGCATCACCGGAACTCATCACCCCTTGACTGCCAAGCCATCCATGAAGCCATCCTTGAGCTTAACCTCTTCCGCAACGACACCTTTGATGAAGCAATGGTGCGAAATTCTATGGAGTTCATTCCCCTAGGTTTAGGGACTTGGATTGTGTGTCTCATTGGGATATTCTGTAATTTGTTAAGCATACTAGTGCTGATCAGGCCCAAAATGAAGAGTACATATAGTATACTGACACTGGGGCTGACCTTATCGGACATCCTATATTTATTATTGAAGATACTGCGATATGGACTCCTATCCCTCTTTGACTATGTTTGTGTTACAAATTCTTATACGACCGTCATCTACCCCATAATTGGACCTTACATACGAGCGTTAACTTTCACAGGTAAATTAAAATTTAATAAAAAGGCCATATGTACTCAACAGGGGCTAAGTGAGACAATTTCTCTATTTCTATAGGTCATACTGGGTCTACTTACTTCACAGTGGCATTGGCCATTGACCGATATATTTCTGTCAGTTGGCCAGTGAAGGCACGATGTCTCTATACAAAACGAAGAGCATACATTTTGGTGTCCCTGGTCGTCCTATTCTCCATCACTTACAATGTTCCAAGGTGGTTTGAGTTCCATACGGAAGTGGCCACCGTGTACAACTCAATGCTGCAAGAAAATGTGACGGTTTACTGGATGCAACTCTCGGCGTTGAGAAAAGATCCAGTCTACAAGTCCCTGTACATATTTTGGGGATATTTTCTCGTCCTATTCATTTTCCCATTTGTGGCGTTGATATTCTTCAATTACACGATTTTCAGAGAGGTGTGTACCCAATTGTTCTATTTGTGTGACCAATGGAATGATGATTGCACACCTTACCTAACTTTTTTATTGACTTGACGTCATTTACAACAGGTTCGCCGTTCAAACAAAGCTCGTAGGAAACTCACGTCTTATCAACAAAGGGAGATGTCATTTGCAATGATGCTGGTCTCAATTGTTGCCCTCTTTCTCATTACAAGCACGCCGTACCTTGTCATCGATTTGTTGACTTACTTCAATCAAACCTATTCTCCTTTTTTCGATCAATTGGGCAACTTTCTCCTCACAGTTAATTCGGGAGGAAATTTTATCATTTATTGTGCGTTTGGAAGGTGAGAATTTAATAATTACAGAATAATATAGAAGTAATTTTTGGAAATTACTCACCTCTTAATGATGTAATTTCTCACCTATTCAGAAAGTTCCGGCAAGAGATGGTTGCAATGATGAAGCAGTCCTTTCGACGTGGACCACCCAAAGGTACATTGAGGACGATTTCCACACGAGTTGTCCCTGATTTGCTTCCTCCAGGTTACATGTCAACATCTATATGGCCTTTTCTTCGTAGCTTTATGTTTATATTTTTTTTGCATGGAACTTTATAATTTCATTTAGCTGCTCATCGTCATTTCCAATTACATGCTTGTGCTTCATCCTCCCCTCTCATGTATCATCGTTATTACTATCACCCTCAGTAAGTTTTTTTTTGCTTTTTAGTACATCAATCATTGTCGGGCATGCTTTCTCTTGTGAAATGGGTTCTAATTTACTTTCTCCATTTGTTATGCACAGGCACAGGAGGCGAGTCTCAATCTATTAGTCTTAAACAACACAGCCACCATGCAGGAGGAGGAAGGATGGGACATTCTCAGCATTCTTTTAGGAGGACAATTTATTTGTAATTGTATGACATATGTTTACATAGAATAGGCAAATGACTATTTACAATGTATACAGATGTATATTTCTCATGGAACCTACAGTGGTTCATTGTATCTCATTTTTGAGGATCTAAAAGTCCGTTCTAGTCAGGAGTACTACTTCGCCATAATTAAATTTACTTTTCATGGGTTGTCTGACAGTGACTCCCAGTACATGAAATTCTTGAAGTAAAAAATTTTCTTAATAAAATATTTACAAGCATAAATCAATCCTAATAATGAATGACTCACGGTGACAAATCCAGTGGCCAACACCAATGCCTTCTTCTTCAAACTGAGAGAAGGAGAGAAAGAAATTAGGACCTCGTGGGAAGAAGTTGAGGGACGATTCCCCAAGCTATTGTCTTTGCAGACGTCAGACGTTGGAGTTCCTTTCTTGAGTATCTTACTACTACTCGTGGATTTTTTTTTGATTCTGGCAACTCGGTTCTCTCTTCTTTCGTAAACGTAGAAGCTGCTGCTCTTTGGTTTAAAACAATTGAATTTACCAATCGGGAAACAATTCCTTCGATATTGCGTCCACATGATTCTTTGATGGCTGGGATCACGTATGACAAATTGTGGGTTGCAACAATCAGCCCCTCGATTGTGACAGACCAGTCCCAGCTTCTCTCCTTCTTTAAGAGTGACATGGAATTCCTGTAAGCATAGGGTACACTTTAAACCATTTTTGGAGGAGGTGAAGTATGTAAGTACCGCAGTACAGGTGCAGCAACAGAGTGGGCCACAAAATGGATGAAGACCTCCGTGTGCAATTGACATGATTAGTTTCCCACATCCGTCAACGATCATCACGTTCGGCCAAGTGCAGTAGAGCAAACGACTCACCCACGTACTGGCTTCCACGATGTACATGAATGGTGACCCTAATTTTGTCGTCACTTCATAGAGAGTGCCACCGCCAAAGGCTCTCAAGTCGTTGAATGACCTTCGTAGAACTGTTATCGTTGAACCAAATCAATGTAGTCCGATTGAATTACTTTATTTAAATACCTACTGTCTGTAGGATTCTGACAGGCTCTGATGATCACAGAATTCGATATATTAAGTAGATCCAACCCCAGAGTGGACATTCGACTCGAGACTCCCGAAGTTCCTGTGATGAGTGTATTTGCATCTTTTTGTATTATTGAAAAAAGGAATCAGAGTTCCCTACGTGGGTTGAGGCAAAAGTCTTCGCAATTGTCCCTGAAGGTCTCATCATCATCCTCCGCATGTCGTTTTTGATTAACCGAACGTGCAATAAACATTGTGAGCAGTACGTTGTCTCCCCCTGCATCGTCCTCCTCCTCCTGACAGCAGTAATCACGGACGTCCAAAGGGTCCTTATCTTCCGATCTTCCATCCCCACACGCCAAGCCCAATGAAACGCTTCCATCATGATCCTCAATCACTTTGTCAATCCTCGTGTTTGAAATTGACCGAAACTCTGCCAACGTCGGGAAAATGGCTCTCTCATCCCCAACCCTCACGATCTTTTCAATTGGCGCAGTCTTCTTGGTTTCTTCTTGACATCTCGTCGACCCTACTGCAACACTGTTCATTCTGATGAGGTGGTGTCAAAAATATATAGAGCATGATCAGTCGCATACATCACACAGACCATACTTTCGACCCCCACCCCCATCGTGACCATATCCATGGATCTATAGAAGAATAACGAGTTTTCATGCCATGCCACATCCACGCCACGCTACTGACTTTTTGTCTTTGTTCTGCTTCACCTCCCATCCAAACTGCGCGAGCGAAGGCAGCGAGAGCGAGAGATGCAATTCACGTGGGCGAAAGGTTGCGTTGTGTTCAAGTTGAAAGCAAAAAAAAAAATATTAGAAGAGGCTTTCAGCAATGCTTTTTTTATTCACACGCTGCAACACCAACCACACATTCGACCATCACATCATGTGGTTGTGCTAAAAACAAATAAATTAATTAATAATAAAAAGACGATGATATCAATGTAATTAAAACCATCTGGATTTAGGGGTGTTATACAGGTCGAGTAGCACACGTGAAGTGCGTCGTAGTAATAATTAGAAATAATAATAATCAATCACGCAGTTAAACTTTACTATTCAAAAGTAAATCATGTCAATCCTTTCTTCCGAATGTGCCATTATTCCTCGTAAACGTACGTAACGGTGTGTGTGTAGCTGAAGAAAAGAATTGGTAAAAAAACAAAACAAATGAGTCAAGTGACAAAGAGACAAAGTATTCAAATATAAACGAGCTTTAAAGTGACGGAAATTGTGTAAAAAAAAGGTTATCAAAAAGTGTGTTCATTTCATTTCATGTCGTCACTTGTGAATCAAAGTGCAATAAATACAAGTTATGGCTCAGCAATAAAAGCAACTAGTAAAAACCTATAGACTTTTAAGATTCTGATAAGCATTATCATCAGTTGTGACTCACTGAAAGGTAAGAAATCTAAATCTTACTCTCTGCTGGTCTAATCGATTTGTTTTAACCATTGTGAAAAGTTGAAGAACCCATTGAAATAATTTGTATAATTTTTTGGCACATAATTTTCGTGGTAATGGTTCTTCTGCGTATTTCTGTTTTCTTCCTGGCATTGATATTCAAGCATTTTTACAACGTTCTTTTGGCCACATGGTGGTGCTTTAAGATGGAGGTATAAGATTATCATTATTTTGCATTATACATTGGGAAGAAAAGGGCTTGGTTATTGACACCACCGATATGATGAAGAAGATGTGTCCAGTCCACAACCAAAAACATTTTTATGTGATCATTATTCCGATTGTATCGCATGTTTGATGATGATGATGATGCATCCTCATTTTAAACGCGAACTGAGAGACCAACTTGACGACCTTGGAATCTTAATTGATGATGATGATAATGATATTCGGGTGAAAAATAGCTACAAATGTCAAAATGGAAAATGGTTTAGCCCCACTGCTTAAAAGCAGTACAGTCCAGAAGAGATGAGATGGGTTCGAGTTGTAGAAGTTGATAAATAATAAATGTACAAATTATTCATCGT
>JAQIWU010000965.1:0-19924 GCA_034696445.1 Isotomiella minor | reverse complement strand
GAACTCTATCTTCCCAATCCCAGGCTACACCCCTGGACAAATTAGTTAACTCAGCTACTTCTGTGACTTCAAAGGTAGTTAGGTCAACTTCCATAACATCATAAGTCCCAAATACTAGAACTGTGCCTGGCTTGTATTGCACAGCACCAATCGCATGCATTGCCTTAGGCAAGCGACCCAGGAGCAGCTCCGTTTCGTTTGTTGAGGTGTTGAATCTGGTGATGGTGTCAAGATAACCTCCTGCGTTCCATCCCCCGAAGTGAAGAAGGTTCCCTTCGCTGTCTTGTGCTAGGCCGCTTCCATCTGTCCCGGTAGGTAGGTCCCCCACCCTCGTCAGACTGTCCGCTGAGACGTCGTAGAGGTAAATGGCATTTGACCTGCTTCCAGGTGGAGCCCAGCCGCCGAAGAGGTAGATCCTCCCTCCTCCCGCATAGATTGAAGACATGTACACCGTCCCTGATGGAAATTCAGGACTGCATTTGACTGCTTCCAGGACTTGGCCCTTCACGCCGCCTGAGGAAACCAGGACAGCGCAGGTAGCTACAACAAGAAGTGTAAAACGATCAAAGAAATTCATGATCTTTGAGATCTTTTCTTTGTACGAGCAATAGGAAATAAAATGTTAGTGTGTGGAATGGAATAAAAATAAACAGTCATTACAAATTGAATTAAGGGATCGCTATCAATTTTTTTGAGGCAATCAGTTCACCGAGGACACCATAATTGATAATCTTGTGCATGATTAGATTATGATAACACAATTGATAATGCTTTGGGAGTTTTTGGGTAAAAATTCAATGGAACATTTGAAATTCACATTCAACTCTTGAGTTGAGTGTGGAAGAGGGATATGTGCATGAGTGTATGTTTTGACAAAAACAAATTGAAAATGGGGCACTATGAGGAAATGCCAAAATTCGGGTTTTTATTTGCTAAAGAGAAAACAATTTTATCTAGAATCATGGGATTGGCCGACTTCCACAATCAACATTGTGCGGATAGTCACACTCATTATTCTCAATGTGGTAGTATAGCCCAGGGGGACAATCATTACAATACGGTCGTCCAGCCACGCAAGAAACGAAGCCAGTGCAGTCTTGAGGGTCTGGAAAGTTTCCATCCACAAAAGGAGGGCATTGAGCATGGCCACATGGTTTGAAGGTGGATGTGGAGGTGGCTGGTGTCGTAGTCACTGCTGGGGTGGTCGTTGTGGGTGTGGTGGTAGTAGTGGAGGTTGCCGTGGTTGGAAGTGGGGTCGTAGTGGGCGTTGTAGTGGTTGAAGGGGAGGTGGTAGTGGTGGATGTTGTCGTGGTTACCACATTCCCTCCTGGAAGATCAATGTACCAAACTTCTCTGCTTTGGCCACCAGAGGAACTGTACCCTCCGAACATGTAGAGTCTATGAAGCTCGGGAACATAGGTCGTAGCAGCGTCGTTAAAGTTTCCGTTATTCCCTGCAGGATAGTTGACCACTGGCCAAAACTTGAACTCCAATGTCTCAAAATCCACCTCAAATATCCCATTGCCTCTGCCAGCAATGCTCCCTTGGTTACCAACAATCCAGGCAGACTTTGGTGTGGAAATGACACTGTGGTGAAGTGTAAAATCATGGGGTTCAGAACTGGTAAAGTCGGTGGTCACATTGTTCCCAGAAATGGAGTAGACTTGATGCTGTGTATAGCCAAAAAGGAGTACTCTGTCCCTCCCGTCCCAGGCTACCCCACTACCACCTGTAGCTCCCACCTCAGTGACTTGATAGGTTCTCAGGTCAACTTGAAGGATTTCTTGGTATCCAAAAACCAAAGCAATGTCTGCCTCCACCTGCACAGTCCCCCTCGTTAGCAATCCCTGGGGAAGACGACCGACGAGCTCTGTGACATTTGAAGAAGTGTTGAATCTATTGATGGTGTCCAGATATGTCCATGGGGCAAATCCTCCAAAGTGGTACAGGTTTCCCTGACTATCCTTAGCGAGGGCATTCCCTTGTGTGCCATTTAACAATGCTCCCACTCTTGTCAAAGTGTCCGAGGACACATCGTAAAGGTAGATGCTACTTGACTCTCCTCCTCCTAGGAAGGATAATCCTCCAAAAACGTAGATCCTCCCTTCACCCCCGTAGATTGAGGACATGGAGTCAATTCCATTGGGAAATTGTGGACTACATTTGACAGCTTCTAGAACTACTTGGCTTCTGACCCCAGGGGAATAAAGCAAGACTGCAGCTAAAAAACTAATGGATAAATACATGGTCCCTTAATTGTCTTTCGTTCGTTATGTCCGAAAGGTTATTGAAACTAAGCTAATGCTAAAGCCTTGTTTTCTTTATATATATCACCATCATCATGAGACCAAACTACAATCAATCAATCAATTCAGAAATTCCTTATCATCATATCGATATCTGCATTGTGACTTGTGACGTATAGTCCATGGATTCCCCCGCATGAAGTCTTGGGTAATACCGTATAATTCTTGAAAATCACGAGTGACATTATTTTTTACGAAATGAAATTTTTGACCGAAGCTTGGGGTCATAGGAAGAAGTAAAAAGCAGAAAGAGGAGGCAAGGTGAGACATATGACGTCACCTTACAAAAAACTGCATTGAGGCGAAGGCAGGAGAGAACATTCCCAAAGCATCTCGCTCTCTGCTATAGATTCTTTTTTTTACATCAGCAGGTCTGCATACATTTTTACAAGTCATTCTCCTTTCTTTCCCCGATTTTTAACTTTAAAAGAAATTTTTAACTTTTGTGTCGTCACAAAGCAGAAAAGAAAGAAAAACACAAATTTTCCAACTTAGAAATTTCCACACACAAAAGAAAAACAGAAGCAAATGACATCTGAGAACAGTAAGTTTATCACTTTCTTTCTGACAATCAAAAAAAAATTGTTTTTGAAAATCCTTTTGTAGATTTGGACCCTTTCACATCCAACCTCCGAGCACGTATCGAAGAAGGACGTCGAAGGATGTTTGGAGGAAATAACGATTTCTTTGGAAATGATGTTTTCGATCGGTTTGACCCCAGAGGAGGAGGTGGAAGGGGGAGGAGTGGGAGTCCCTTCAGAGATGCTGGTCCATCCTCTGCTGAGACCAGTGATAGATTGCGGAGGGTTTGTGACTATTTTCTATCTTTTAAGACTTTTTTTTATGTTGTCGTGACGTGACATCACCAAACACCAACTACTTCTACTTACATGACCTTAATTGTCGCCTACACAATTGCCATAACTACAATTTTTTAACAAAGAAGAAATCTCTCTATCCCAGATCTTCTTTTTCAGTCGCAATTTATTTGCATCTGTAGCAACAACAACGTTGAAGAAAGTCTCCTAATTAAAACTTTGTGTCTTCTCAGGAACGCTCCCCCCTCTTTACATCATCGTCACCATCATCTCAAATGCCGTCCTCAAGTAACTATGATGACTCTGATGACGACTTCTTTCGGCCTGGCAGCAACAGTCCCTTTTCAAATCGCTTCAGTTCAAGGTTCCCTCAACAGCCTCAACAGCAACAACAACAACAATTTCAAAGGGAGTCAAGTCCAGGGGTGGAACATGTTATACCCATTCACATTGAAACCACTCCCGAGCATAAGAAGAAGACTGAAGAAGAAGCAAGAAACAACCTTCAAAAGAAGAAGAATGTCATAAGTGCCACGCCCATCCCACTCCCTATGGAAACTCAACCTCAATCTCCACTATTGCAAAGGCAAGAGTCTGTACTACGCACGTATCCGGGGGACAGTCATGTGGCGATCCCTCTTCCACCCCCTGATGAAATGGAGGTTGCTATGGAAACAACGCCACCAGAACCACCGACTAGAAACGTCCAAAGGAGTAGCAAGTCACCTGAGAAAGCCACCAAAGATGCAACTCCTCCTCCTCCCCCCATAGCAACCTTTGGGGGGAAGCAAACAAAGGAAGAGAAGAAGCCTCCAATAGTTGTTAAAGAGATCCCCATTCAAGTTCAATCTCAAGAGCAAAGGAGAGGCACACCCCCTCCTCCGCCTAATCCAAAGCCTAAAAAGAAGGAGGAGGAGCAGCAACAGCAATCCTCTCAAGAAGAAGAACAACAGCAGCCACACCCACCTCAGAAGAAGCAAAAAAAGACCGCCCTCGACCTTGTGGGAGATGTCATGGGGAAGGTGGGGGAGTTGGAGGTAGGTCCCATAGCAACTATTGAGATATAAAGTAACAAAAACATTATTGTATTTTTTTGCAGACCCAAATCTCAACCCACCCACCCTTTAGTAACGGTCGCAAGGACAAGGAGTACCTCTTCCTGGATGAGATGCTCACGCGAACTCTCATTGAGCTGGACCTGATTGAGACGGAAGGAAGGGAAGACGTTAGACTTAAAAGGAAAGAGTGCATTGGAATGATTCAGGGGGTTATAAAGTTGTTGGAGTGTAAGGTTGATGTTGATGGGGGAGGTCACTAAGGAAGTTTTATTCTGTGTGGAATTTGTATAGTGAAAAGCATGCTTGTTGTCGTCACTGAAATTTTTGAAAGGATTAAAAAATGAAATTAAAATCGAGAAGGTCGTTTGAAAAAAAAGTCATCAGAATCATTTTTCGCCCTTTGGTCTTGAACCACAAATTTTGATGATTATTCTTTCTTTTCTTTCTTTTTAAACTCGTCTTTTCCTTTTCGTCTCATTCTCATGTCACAAAGTATCCAAAGCATATTTAGGAAACTTAACTCAAAACATGTGAAAGAGCTGAAGTCTAAAAATACATTTTTCAAATTGTATAAACGATAGAGAGTGATCTGAGATGCCATAATGTATCTCCTTCCAGACACTCATTTCATTATAACCTCTTTCGTTCGTCAGTTCGGAAAGATGCTCGTCATTATAGTATTTTAAACGAAACCCCATGTTCTAGATAAGACTCACATTCGCATTCTCTCAAGACCGTATAATCCATTATCACCACTTTGATATTATTTATTTCACATTTCATACTCACCATCATGATGAAAAGAAGAAAGAAAGAAAGCTAAATAATAAAATATAAACGCTTCGTCGTCCCATACGTTTTCCCATTTCATTTGTACCACACCAACCAAAATATTATTATTCATAAGAAAAACTGCGACTCAAGCCAAATCTGTGTGTGTAGCTTTGTGTCACACTTTTTGTAGGGTATAAAACTTTTTGTATTGATTAACCATGGGAAATCAACCTACGAGTTTAATTGACACCCCACTGAATAAATCACCCACATCAAGTCCTATTCCTCCTCCCCCTGCAAAACAGAGACCTCTCCCACCACCTCCTCCCCCTGCGGCACATAAAATCATCAAGCCCATCAGGCTGGTGAAGCGTCTCTCCCTCAGTAAACTCCATCTCAGTGGGAAGAAGAAGAAAAAGTCTAAATATTACAGTCTCCCAGCGGACGCAGGTATAAAAGACTTCACTCTGGTTGCATCTCATCTATAAACGTTGAATGACACCGTTTTTTTTAGAGCGTCCCTCATCTCCTTCATGTCCAGAGGTGTTTCAAGACCAGGACAAATATTTTATACTCCGATGGGATCCTCCTGCTTACGATGGAGGGATTCCAATCTTAGGTACTTTTAAGAACCCATCCTTTTTTAATGGTAAAGGCAGTACCATTTTTATGTAGGCTATATAATTCAACATTTGGAGCTGGGTCTCCCCCAACTAGACCCTAATGACCAGGATGACACAGACGCATGGTACTCCTCTGAACCTGGAGTCATTACTCAGACAGAAGTGGTACACAAAAAAGACTTTTAAGTGAAAACTTTCTCTTATACTTTTGCTTCTTTGTTTGTATAGATATTAAACAACTTAGTCCCTGGGACAACGTACCAGTTTCGCGTCCTTGCGGAGAACCTCATGGGCTACTCACCCCCAAGCGAGGTGTCTGAACCCATTGTTTTTAATCCCCATGGAGAACTTGACGATTGGTTTCATGTAAGGGAAATTGATGAGATTGATTAGTCTTAATCAAAGATTTTTTGTCTTAGGCTCCAATGTTTACCCTACTTTTGGATGACTGCTACACAGCCATGGAGCATGAAATGGTATGAAAGAGGCTACTTTAAACAAATGTCCTATTTTATGCCTCATCTTTCTTGAAGTTAACCCTGAACGTGGAAGTACGAGGACAACCCTACCCCATAGTGAAATGGTACGACAAGCACGATGTCGAGTTGACCAAATGGGACTCCAGTCACAACAGCAATAGCAGCAATAGGGTCAAAGTCCGGTCGTCAGGGAACACCAGGACCCTAACCATCAATGGAGTAGAACTCTCGGATGCGGGGGCCATCAAGTGCGTCGCATACAATCAGGAGGGAACGGTTGAGTGTTCTACCTATGTTTATGTCGAAGGTAATGCCTGTCTGATGCCTAACGTAGCTAACAATGGAATTCCATTCTACATTTTCATACCCTCACTTTTTGAAGCTCCACCACGGATCAAGCGGGTGCACAACCCGGAATTCCTCCAGAACCCGTACGATATTAATGAGAAGGAGGAGGAACGCCTCACCACTTTTTCAGATGACGACTATGAAGACCTCATCTTCCAAGCTGGGGAACTCGTTCGGCTCAAGTTCATGTTTTCAGGGTCTCCAAAACCCGACATTTTCATCTACCATGACAACGAACAAGTCAGGAATGATCCGAGGATAGGAACTGAGGTAAGAAAAACGTGTGAAAACTTTCACTAAAAAAATGCACAACTTTCTCTAAAATACGCACGTAACAGTTTACAGACAAGGTAATCACAATCCGGATTGAAAACATTCAGAGGTGTGACAGAGGGGAGTGGTTGGTCAAGTTGGAGAATAACCTTGGCGAGGATTGTTCCTCTGTGCTTATCACAATCACAGGTTTTTTTTGTTCTAAACATCTTTGTCTATGGCAATTGATTATTTTGTGATGAAATCTATAGACCATCCTCTACCACCTGGAAAGCCGGACATCCTGCAGTTGAGTGACAATTCCTGCATTCTCCGATGGGATGAACCCACGGACGATGGTATGAAATTGCTTTCTCCAGGAGAAAGCTGACAAACTTTTTTGTTTTAGGTGGCTGCCCGATTCACAATTACATTGTCGAGTACTTCAGGGTAAGACAATCTTGTATTTTTTGTACACTCCTAAATTGTCAACTTTTTTGAACAGAGTGAGTGGGGGGTGTGGTTGAAAGCCCTCACAAGCAAGAAGCAGGGTGCTAAAATAAAGGATCTGATTCCGGGGTATGCAAAAAGCCTTTCTTTATCCTGGGCAAAATGAGTGTCTCATTTTTCTATCTTCTTTCAGATCCAAATACCGTTTCCGAATCAAGTCTGAAAACCTATACGGCTTGAGCGAGCCAAGTGAGGAGTCTGTTGAAATCCTAATAACTGACGCTGCTAGCAGCCGCAAGGATGAAATGTAAGCAATCTTCAGAAATTTTTGACAAGCGTCTAATGACTTATATAATGCTTGACAGTATGATGCCCTCAGTCGAAGAGTCCGTGGAAGATGAGGCTATGGAAATACTATCACATTCTGATTTTGGTAATTAAAAAAGTTTGCTAACTTAACTTTGTGTAAAACAACATCTCTTTTCTTCCAGAACGTGAATTAGAAGAAGACGAAGAGGAACAAAAAGTCATGCTCCGGATTCCCGTCCCTGAGCTTCCACCGCGGAAGAAAAGCCCCGTGCCAGTCCCCTCCCCAAGGCGAAGCCCAGCCCCCCAAATCCAAATCCCAACTTCAGCCGCAGACGCTGACCAAAAGACGCTTTACAGTCGTGGAGACCTCATCCGCTCTGCTGCCACCTCAGCAGTGGACTATGTCTCACGCTTCCTCTCCGAGGCAGGGAAACCCGTCACCCCCACATCCCCCGAAGGGGAGGAGTTCGAGATTGACTTTGACAAACTCCAGAAGGAGTACGAGGATGAGATTGCCGCACTTCGGGACACCCTTGAGGGGTCTGATGACGAGTTTGATGATGAGGAAGAGGAAGTCAGTGATGAGGACGAGTTGTTTAAGGATAATAAAAAGCCAGAAGAGGATGAGGACGATGTTTTTGTCAAAGAGTTTGGGAGCCAAGGGAGGTTGAATATCCCACAGATTACGAGTTCACGAAGTTTTGAAGAAGGAGCCGTTCAATTTGTCCCAGATGAGTTGTCCGAAGAGTCTGCCCTCCCTCCTACACTTCCCCCGAGGAGGTTTGAGTCTGGAGGAAGTTTTGAAGACACACTTTCTGTATCCCCCAAACGGCTTTCTCCCGGCCAACTTTCTCCACATCATGGACTTTCTCCAAGCTCTTCAAAACAAGACGTTGATGGTGGTGCCCTCAGACTTTCCCCCAATCGATTAGCCTTACCAGGATCATCCATCGATGACTCAAACCTTCTCAGCCCCTCGTCCCCCCGAATGTCCCCAAGACCCTCGGTCGTTGACATATATCAGGACATGGCTTGCCAACGCCCCCTCACCCCTCGACCCTCAGTAGGAGACTTGACCCAAGACATTTCTCCTAAAAGGTCACCTACCCCCGAAGAAGAATCAGAACCTGAAGAAGAATGGCCACCACGACGCCGAATCTTCCGTTCTGAAGAAAAAGCCCCTCCCCCTCGTCTCAACGACAAGTTCAAAGACTACCTGAACATGAAGGCTTTGAATCGAGGTAGCTCCCTCCGCTCCCTCTCCTCTGATCGAGGAAGCAGACAAATGCGAACCCCAAGCATGGAAAACATGCAACACATCCTGGATTTCGACAGCAAGGAAGAGGTCAATCTAGCCGACCTTCGCAAGGCCATCATCCTTCAAGAAAAGAGGGAGGAGGAGGAACGCCTTCAACGCGAGCGTCAGAAGGAAGCCGATCATCTCCTCGCCTTGGCAAAGGAAGCAGAGCTCGAAGAGCGTCGTAAAGCAAACCGACGCGCAATTATGAACATGGAAGAACCTCCAGCCGAACCTTCAGAAGTGGAGAAAGCTCTAGCCCTGAGTCTCAAGTTAAGGAACATTGGGGGAAACATAGGAGGGATCCGAGGGAATCCGGAACTCCTTTCGAAAATCTACCTAGGCCTCGCTCTCGTCCTCATGGTCCCCACTTATTGGTACTACGACGTGTACTTTATGCTCATCTCCTTCGCGGCCTTGTTGGCACTTCTCCTTTTGTGGAATAAATACCGTCTTAGCAATAAAAGCGTTCCAGAATGAGAACTGAGACAGTGACGAACTACGCCAAGTGTGTTTTGTGTTTGTTTCGAACATTTCTTTCCTTCGTTAGTTGTACAAAAAATTGGGTCGAGGTTTGATTTAAAAATAGAAGGAGAGAAGGTATAGGCCATAGAGACATACCGCAGCCCACGTCTTGTGACTAAATTTAGGTTAGGAAGGAAGATTCATTGAGTTGCGTTGGTTAGAGAGATACATGGATGCAAAATGTTTAAAAAATCCGATGCACAATGTAAAATAATTAAACGCGACGAGACACGAACCAGAGAGAGAGTGGCTTAATATTTAGTACTTTCTTACACTTTCACACTTTATAACATAACTTATCCTCTCTTTTTAATAACTCTTGCCTTGCTTATATATCGTCATCATCATGATGAGTCTGTTTATAGCTTCGCCTTTCTCTCGTCTGTTTTTCGCCTGCCTTCTTCTTTCTTTTTCTTCTTCTTCGTGGGTGTAAATAATTGTTAGCTAGAGTGTAGAGGTTAAATAGTTGCTATGGTAATTTTGTGGCTTCCTCCATTCATCGTAATTTGAGACCTGCTCTTCTTCTTTGCTTCTTGTCATAAATGGGATCTAAATGTTGCAAAACTACTAAATCTCCTGAAGAGCAAAACAGGTTTGCTACAGCTATACTTTCTCCAACAAAGTCTTTTGTCATATAAACTTTTTCAAGGTTGCTTCGTCGTGAAATAGCTGGAAGTGGTGGTGGTGGTGGTGGTGGGCAGCATCGGGACAGTGACACGTATCGTGCCTCGAACAATAACTTGTACCCTTTGAGGATAAGTGAGATACGCCCAGTTGGAGACCGTGGGGCGGGGTTGTACACCTTCATCCCTCCCACCACACCCCCAAGGGCTCGTCATCATAGTAAGGAGGGGAGTTCTGCAGCCCTGGATTTGAGTAGTGGGAGTGAGAAAATGACCTTGATCACCTCAGACGCATCGGCAAAGCCTCCGGTTGCAATGTCCAAAGAGGATGAAGGTGGGAATGTGGCTGGGGGGCCACCTATTTTCCTGCGACTCCTACAAGACGCTGCGGTCAAAGTTGGGACGAAGGCAAGGCTTTTGGTGGAGGTGGACCCTAATTTCGGTGGGGGATTGAATAACAATGGGATTTTGAAGGTAGGGGAAACATTAGACATAAGCTTAGACACAGACTCATTATAATGTCCAATTTTCCTAATAGGTGACTTGGTACCGGAACGACGTCCGGATCCTAAACAAGACCGGGACCCTCTCCTCCTCATCCTCTGGAGGAGGGGCGGCAGGGGGTGGGGGTGATGCTCAAACCCGATTTGTTCAAGGGAGTGATGGAAGGTTCCACTTTGTGGACATTACCACGGTTCACACTGAGGATGAAGGGAAATGGTGAGAGAAAGTATCTTAAATTGCCATTGGAGTCTTACGACCAAAGCTTGTGTCTTCTAAGCTAATGTAAAATTTTATATCATTTTTTAGGATTTGTTTGGTTGAGAACTTCAATGGTCGCTCCTCCTCCACTTGTCAGCTCAAAGTTTTAGGTAAGAGACTTTCACTTTTGACTTTCACTTTTTCTCATTATTTGTGAAATATATTTTTCTACAGTTCCTAAAGCATACAAAGCTCCAGAATTTGTAGACGGACTCAAAGCACTTTTAACGGAAGCTGGAACAGTGTCCTTGGAATGCAAAGTATGAAGTTTTTACAACTTTCACTCGGAGAAAGTACCTAAAGAAAATGCTTTACATTTCTTTAGGTTTTGGGAGTTCCTACATGCACCCTTCGCTGGTTCAAGGATGGTGTAGGTAAGTGAGATTGTCAGCCTAGTTTTGCCTGTGATTTAAGTCATTTTTTTCTTATCTAGAAATTCGAGCTGGAGACATTTTCGCCCTTCGTGGGGACCCATCGTCATTAGGCGTAAATTTTTCAGCGGTTGTTCCTATGGTGCCTACAATTTTGCTTTCTCTTTGTGTAGGTCTACACTTGCGAAGCCACCAACTGCATGGGAAGCGTCACCTCATCCTCAAAAGTCCACATGGGTGGCCTTGAGGCTGGGGCGGATCGACTCAGCATCGTTCAAAACCTAGCAGACACCCGAATCCGGGTTGGAAATGGTCATGAGTTTCTGTTCAAAACGTCACGGCCCCTGGGCGTCAAGGACGTTGTGGAGTGGTCCAACAAATCCAAGCGGATAGAATTCAGAGGGGATCGGGTCATCCCAAGCGTGGATGGAACCGTGGTCAAACTGACCTTAAGTCAAGTGGAAGTCCAGGACGATGGTATGAGGTCATAACATTATTCCTTTAAAATGACACAATTTTATTTTAGGGGAATGGACGTGCGAAATCACATCAAGTGGTCACAAAGTCACTACAACTTGCAGCATGGCCATCCTGATTCCAAGGAATTATAGAAAACCAAGATTTCTAGAAAACCTTAAAGCCATCCTGACTGAAGAGGGACTCGTCTCATTTGAGTGCAAGGTGCTTAAAAAAAGTAAAAGTTCAAAGGTGAAAGTCACCTACTTTCTCTTTTTGTTTGTAGGTTTGTGGCTTTCCCACCCCATCTCTGTCCTGGTACAAGGATGAGAATGAACTCAAGCCTGGCGATGTCTACCAATTGAGTGGAGCCAACTCCCTTGGAGTCTACAAATGCGTCGCTCACAACTGCATGGGGAGTGCAGAGTCCAGCACAGAACTAACCCTGGACGACATTCAACATCAGCTCAGCGATGAGGAGAAGAAGCAGTTGCTCGCTGACAAGGCAGGGGCTGCTCGACCCCCAAAATTCCTCAAGGGTCTCAAATCCCTAGAGGTGAAGATCACAGAGCCTTGTCAGCTCGAGGTCCAAGTGAATGACCCTAAGGCGACCGTGCTCTGGTTTCGAGACGGGGCACCAGTGTATGCGGATAATGAAAAGTATTTTATCAAAGGGGACAAAGGGTCACATACCTTAGGTACTTAGGTTTGACTTTTTATGGAGTCTGGCCTAAGATTTCTTTTTACTTTGCAGACATAAAGTCCCTCGAGTTGGAGGATCAAGCCGAGTGGAAATGTACTGCGAGTAACGACTACGGTCACTCCTTTACTTCCTCAAGGGTCAAGCTGACCATTCCGAGTCATTTTAAGAAACCTAAGTTCCTAGAGTCCCTTCGGGCCATCCTTTCGGAAGAAGGGACGGTCAATTTAGAGTGTAAAGTTATTGGAGTACCTGTAAGTCCTACAAAAAGTAAAGTGAAAGCAATGGTGAAAGCAGCTTCACTTTTTCTCATTTCTAGGTTCCAAAATTGACGTGGATCAAAGACGGAGTCGAGCTGAAGGCTGGGGACATTCATCGCATCATTTCAGGGAGTGATGGGACCTGTTGTTTGGGAACTTACTGTTGCCAAGCTCGAAATTGTATGGGAACCACGAGTTCCAGTGCTGCTCTGCTCGGCTTCGAAGGTATTTTCTAATAACCTTTTTCTAAGCTAAGCTAATGCCCAAGCTTGTGACAAATGTCCAAGATTATGTAAAAACTATCTCACTTTCCCCATAGACAAACTCATGCCACAAAAACAAGCCCAAATGAATGAAGCCCAACAGAAAAACCTCTCGTCTCAACTCACCCGGGATCCATCCCTCTCAACAATCCTGGAAGAACGTACTTCTCAAATCGTGAGCCAATGTGAGACTCCCATGGCCCTCAACAATCGCTCCATTGAGGAGGATGTCAAGGGGGAAATCAGTCTCTCCATTGATGGGAAGGAGGTGTCTGTCTCTCTCTACGAAACGCCGGATCTTACGGAGAATGACGCTAAGCAGATCATTGAAATGTTTGCTGAAGAGTATTCAGAGTACATTTCTGGTAAGAATATCAAGTGTCTCATGTTGCCCCGTGTAGGAAATTACGCTTATTTTTTATACTACAGAGCACAACATTGTTCCTCTCCCAAGTCTCCGATTCATGAAGGAGACTTCTACGTCAGGAAACATTGTCATGGAAGCCGTTGTCATTGACGTCACAGGTAAAACTGTCACACTTTCTCTATGGCAACCCTAACTTTGCACATTTTTTCTAGACGACCCATTCGAGTCTGCCAAATCCGCCTCCGTCCCCCAAGTCAAGGAGGACCTGACAGAGGGTGACGTTGAGGACATTTCAGAATCCTTTGAGAGTCCTTTGGAAATGTCCGAGGAAGGATTGGAAAGAAGACATTCCGGTCTGAGTCGATCCCGACGGTCCAGCTCGAAGCGATCCAACAAGTCCGCCAAACGAACCTCTCAAGCGAGTCTGGCTGGGTCGGAGGAAGGCTTTGTCACGGCTGATAGTGAGGGGACGACTTTCTCCCAGAAGTTTGCAGAGGCACAAGAAACCCTCGCCAGTCTCCACGAGGCTGAGACCCTTTACACAAGTGCCAAGGACAGTAAGAGGGCTGAGGAGAGGGTCAGTAGTAGCATTGAGGCCAAGAAGGCTAAGGCAGAGCATAGGGTGGCTCAGAAAGAAGTCACCATAATGGACGAAGAGAGCCTTCAAACCTTTTCTCCTCAACAACCCCAGATCAGGCCTGAGGTCGGGATGGAACCGAAGCTAGGCCTCCTCTGTCATGAAGACCGACATTTGACCGAAATGGAAATGATGCAGGATCTAAGCCACCGTTCCGAGACCCTTTGTGACATGACCTACGAACCATTCCAGGCCCTTGAGCATGAAAATGAGCAGAAACTATTCGATACGATTGGTGGACTCCCGAGTCCATCACAATCCTTACAGTATCAGTACGGCCAGGGGTTGGTCGACCAAATGTTTCAACCTGTTCAAGAACTCCAGCAACAGTACTCCTACCTTGATACTTTCGAACAAGACCCAAACACCTTGTACCAAGGGCATGAAGAGTTGCAGCAAGAGACGGAAAAGTTTATCGGTATTGAGATGGCTGAGATGCTCCTGGAGGGTGCGGATACGATATCGGACTTTGATTCAATGTCGACGACTGGGGTTCAAGAGAAAGACGTGTCTTTGGCTTCTTTGCAACAACTGAGGCCAGCTTTACAGCCAGACGTTCGTCAAGGCTTACAGCAACAGTTTGCTGGGGAAATACAAGAGGAGGACAATCAAGGTGAGGCTCCACCCACGAAACCAGCACGCAAAGCTAAACCAACACAGGAGAAAGCAAAAGCAATTCAGGCGGAAGAGGATAAGAAAGTCAGCCCAGAAGAAGCTGCCAAACTCAAGCGATTGGAGCAACCGCAAATGGCGACTCCGAGCACTCCTGAAGAACAGAAACAAGAGGAGAAAAAACAACAAAGGAAGGAACAGTCGGTAGCTACTGAGACGAAGTTGGACGTGGAACAGGAAGGGAATCAAAATAATGAAGATGTCACAACTAAATTACAGGATATGAAAAAAGCTGAGCAAAAGAAAAAAGAGAAAGCAGAAACGAGGAGAGGTTCTGATGCCAAACAAAATCCAGATGATACCGCCAAAAACGAGATTGATGCAACCCCACAACAGGACTTAACCAATACTGAGGCTTCAATCAAACAAAAAGAACAAGAGGAAAGGAGGAAGCAAAGCAACAAAGCTGCTATACAGAGAGAAGATGAAGAAGAAAAGCAGAAGGGCGAGGAAGCTCAACACCGGCAGCAAAAGGATATGGAAGCAGTTGATTCAAAGAAGCTGGAAGAAGAGATGAAACCAGCTGAGGTTAAAAAGCAGGAAGTGGAGACAAAAAAAGCGGAAGAAAACAGGGCAGCTGAAGCTGAAAAACTGATTGCGGAAGAGAACAAAGAAACGAAGGCAACAAAATTAGAAGAGCAAAAAAAGGCGGCTGAAGCAACGAAGCTTGAACAGGAAAAGAATGAGAAAGAGGTAGAGGCCAAGAAATTGGAGGAAGAAAAGGCCGCGGAAGCAAAGAAGAAAGAGGCGGAGGCACAGAAACTGGAGGAGGAAAAGAAGGCTACAGAAGCCGCCAAGAAGGTAGAAGAGGAAAATAAGAAGAAAGAGGCGGAGGCCAAGAAACTGGAGGAGGAAAAGAAGGCTACAGAAGCCAAGAGGGTTGAGGAGGAAAAGAAGAAAGCGGCGGAGGCCAAGAAACTGGAGGAGGAAAAGAAGGCTACAGAAGCCAAGAAGGCAGTGGAGGAAAAGAAGAAGGCAGAGGAGGAAAAGAAGAAAGTAGAGGAGGAAAAGAAGAAGAAAGAGGCGGAGGCCAAGAGACTGGAGGAGGAAAAGAAGAAGAAAGAAGCGGAGGCCAAGAAGGTAGAGGAGGAAAAGAAGGCTACAGAAGCCAGGAAGGTTGAGGAGGAAAATAAGAAGAAAGAGGCGGAGGCCAAGAAACTGGAGGAGGCAAAGAAGGCTACAGACGCCAAGAAGGTACAGGAAGAAAAGAAGAAGAAAGAGGCAGAGGCCAAGAAACTGGAGGAGGAAAAGAAGGCTACAGAAGCCAAGAAGGTAGAGGAAGAAAAGAAGAAGAAAGAGGCGGAGGCCAAGAAACTGGAGGAGGAAAAGAAGAAAGAAGCAGAGGCCAAGAAGGTTGAGGAGGAAAAGAAGAAAGAAGCAGAGGCCAAGAAGGTTGGGGAAGAAAAGAAGAAAGAAGCAGAAGCCAAGAAGGTTGAGGAGGAAAGGAAGAAGAAAGAGGCGGAAGCCAAGAAGGTAGAAGAGGCAAAGAAGGCTACAGAAGCCAAGAAGGTTGAGGAGGAAAAGAAGATGGCGGAGGCGAAAACATTAGAAGAGGAAAAGACTGCAGCTGAAGCCAAGAAACTGGAAGACCAAACCAAGAAAGAGCTGGAAGCCAAAAGGCTAGAAGAAGAGAAGGTGGCAGCAGCCAAGAAAGTCGAAGAGAAAAACGCAAAGAAAGAAGCGGAGGACAAGAAACTAGAAGAAGATAAAAAGGTGGCAGAGGAAAAAGCGAAAAAAGAGGTTGAGGAAAAGAAAGCCGCAGAGGAAAAGAAAAAGGAGGCCGAGGCAAAGAAAGCCGAAGAAGGGAAGAAAAAGGAGGCCGATGCCAAGAAGGCCGAGGACGAAAGGAAAAAAGAGGCAGGGACAAAGGAAGCTGAGGCAAAGAAGGCGGAAGAGGAAATGAGAAAGAAGGAAGCAGAGGCAAAGAAGGTCGAAGAGGAAAAGAAAAAGAAGGAAGCTGAGGCAAAGAAGGCCGAAGAGGAAATGAGAAAGAAGGAAGCAGAGGCAAAGAAGGTCGAAGAGGAAAAGAAAAGGAAGGAAGCTGAGGCAAATAAGGCCGAGGAGGAAATGAAAAAGAAGGCGGAGGAGGAAAAGAAAAATAAGGAGGCTGAGGCAACAAAAGCCGAAGAAAAGAAAAAGGAAGCTGAGATAAAGAAAGCCGAGGACGAAAAGAAAAGGAAGGAAGCTGAGATAAAGAAAGCCGAGGAGGATAAGAAAAAGAAGGAAGCTGAGGCAAAGAAGGCCGAAGAAGAAAAGAAAAAGAACGCCGAGGCGAAGAAAGTTGAAGAAGAGAAGAAAAAGAAGGAACTTGAGGTAACGAAAGCCGAAGAAGAGAAGAAAAGGAAAGAAGCTGAGGCAAAGAAGGCCGAGGAGGATAAGAAAAAGAAGGAAGCTGAGACCAAGAAGGCCGAAGAGGAAACGAAAAAGAAGGCAGATGATGAAAAGACAAAGAAGGAAGCGGAGGCAAAGAAGGCCGAGGACGAAAAGAAAAAGGTGACTGATGTAGAGAAGGACGCAGAAGCAAGCAAGAAGAAGGAAACTGATGTGAAAAAAGTGGATGAAGCAAAGGCGAAAGATACTGATGCCCAGAAGGCCGAAGCTGAAAAAAAGAAAGTATCAGAGATGAAAATGGCCGAAGAGGATAAGAAAAAGAAAGAAACCGAGGCGAAGAAAGTCGAAGAAGAAAAGATGGCGGTTGAAGCAAAGGCAAAAGCGGAGAAAGGAAAGAATGATGCTGAGACAAAAGCAAAACAAGATGAAAACAGAAAGAAGGACGCCGAGGCCAAGAAAGACGCCACCGGGAAACCTAAGGAACGCAAGGGATCTGACGCTGCTGTGATGAACCAAGCAGAAGCAGTTAAACGGATGGACTCTGTAGACGAGACAACTCCGGAGTCACCCCTTGATGACGGAAAACGAGGTAAAGTATTGGAAAAACGACCCAGCCTCGACGAACCCTTGAAACTGTCTGGTGTGAAGAAGGTCAATAAAATCGAGTTGCAAAGCTTAAAAGTACCAGAAGCCACCCCAGTGGAAGAAGAGACCGTTCCTTCCGTGTCTACGGCCAAGGAAGAACCTTCTACACCACCTCCAAAGGAAACAACCGCCTCAAAACCCGAAGCTGAGGCAGCCCAGTCCCGCAAGGGTTCAGTGACCGTCGTCTCTGAAACTGAGGACACCAAGCGAGGCTCTCAAAAGAAACCTGCTGCTGCTGCTACAACGACGAAGACGAAACGAAAAGAATTACTTAAAGACGAATCCACGAAGGAAATGACAGCAGCAACTGACGATGCTGGTAAAGCAAAATCTTCAAGTGTAAAGGGAAAAGAAGCCAAGGTGAAAGCAGAGGAAGAGAAAGCATCTGTTAAAACGGAGTCCCAAGATGCTTCCTCTCCTTCCAAAACGGAAGAGGCTTCTAGGGTCAAATCTAAGGGCTCTGCCGAGACCAAGCGGAAGAAGTCCCTAACTCCCCAGTCCCCCAAAGCTGAGGAAGTCTCTCCTACAGCCACCTCTGTCAAAGTAGCTAGTGAAAGCACCAAACCGGAAGTGAAAGAAAGCAAAGCTAAGGCTGCAGTCGATGCTCCCTCGTCTGGAAAGCCTAAAAGCGGATCTTCATCTGCATACGTTGAAGACAGTGGATCCTACTTGAAACTAGCCTCATCCTCATCCACAACAACAGCTAAAGAGGAGGATGTCACCATTGTTCCCAAGGAGAAAGCGGAACCCCAGGATTACCACAGAGAAAGTAGGACTACATCCAGAATGCCTGCTGATGAACTTCGCCCTTCCCAAAGGTCACGATCCTACGACCAGCTTCTTGGGAGTAGTACGTCATACGGGGGTGACCACTATCGAGGGGTGGTCACAGTTGGGGCAGAGTCCATGGACAGAGCTTCTCCTCACATGATAATGGTAAAGTGGAGAAAGTCATCTCAACTTGCCCCTAAAAATGTTCTTATTTTCAGGCACAAGATCGGATGGAATCCATGGGCTACTTCTCCTCCGGAAGTCACAAAAACCTATACGAGGACTCCCATAAATCCGCATCCTCTTCCCACCACCCTCTTCCCCCTCCCATGCATCACAGCCGCTACCACCGATACCATCCTCGGGATGAGGACTCTCTCGCAGAGTTGGACGAACTCCCGAACGACCACCATTCCCCTCCCCCAACCGCACCCCCTCGATACAGGAAGCAGAGGCGAACTACGTATCAGACGAAGTTGTCAAGTGAGGCAGAGGACCTCCCTGGAAGGGGATATACTGGAAGCGGGTATACAGGCTACTCTTCTTCTGCGAGGAACATCCCTTCATATTTCACCCTTCCATCCATTGGATACTCGTATTTCTCCCTCTCGGTAAGCCAGAAATGCTTTTTATGGACAAAGCTAAAAATTCACTGGATTTTTTTAAAGTCGTTGCCAGGGACGGGTGGTTCGTCCGCAGGGTCCTTGGAGCACATGGACGAGCTGAGTCGACGCAGGAAGCCAAGGTTTAGCATGAAACTCCAAGACAGGACGACCCCTGTCAGTACAGAAACGGTCAAGTTCACTTGTACCGTCTTTGGACAACCCCCTCCCACTATTCAGGTACAAACTCAGACCATTTTAACTTAATTAATGCAAGACTCACGTTTCGACTTGTAGTGGTATAAAAACTCCATTCCCATCTTCTCCGATCGTCAAAAGTACACCATCACCAACTGTCATGGGGTAAGCTAAGACTCGCTAAGAAATTCCAAGCTTTCTTTCTAAAATTCCAAACTGTTTTTCTATTTTAGGTGGCTGTTTTAGGTAAAGCAAAAATCTTTTAAAATGTTTGTTCAACTGACTTTTTCCAATCCAATAGATATTAAAAATATAAACAAAAATGACGAGGTAAGACAAAACAGACACCGAAATATTTATACTTTTATGACCTACATTTTGTATCATAGGGAATCATTACTTGTTATGCTCAAAACTTTTACGGGAAAGCTGCAAGTTCCGCAGTGTTCCAAGTCGTTGGAATGGGTGACAGTACAAAATCCCTAGGAGGCTTCTCTAGGGATGCGTCTTGTTCAGGGGATGGGAGTAGATGGATGCCAGGAAACTTTACTACCGAAATCATGGGTATTTTCGAGATGACTTTCTCTCTTCAATGATGCTAAGAGTTTTATGTCCTTCAGACACGTACTTCCCTGAAGTAAACGAACTCGTGTTGGAATGTCAAGTCACGGCGAATCCAAAGCCGGACATCATGTGGATGAAAAATGGAGAGATTATCATTGAATATGGAACCAGTTCCTACGGTCGGTTCAGGGCTGAGTACCTCCCTCTTTTTGAGACTGGGAAGTGTCGACTCATCATTCAGAGGCCTCGAGAGTCCGATTCAGGTAGGACAGTCACAAATTTTATCGAAGGTGGCTTAAAGGACTTTATATTTAGGCGTGTATACCTGCTGCGTCCGCAACTTTGCGGCAGGGATCAGTGGACGGAACATCTGTATGAATGATGAGGTCACGAAATTGGTCAATGTGAAGCAAAATTCGGCACCAGGCAAGACAAAATAATTGCGACTCTAATTTCAAAGATT